>PVJH01003484.1:0-141512 GCA_004026705.1 Nesogale talazaci
GGGAGGATTGATGGCAAGCAACATACAGGTTGAGATTATACCCAGGAAAAGGAACAGCAGGGGAAATAAAAGAGCACCCTCATACTGTGGGATATGTGAGTGATGACAAATAAGTATAGGTAGAAGATTCTAAAGGTAAATGTTATACCTGAACACATTTTCTTTATCATAATATAATTTTTAAACACACACATATAAACACATACACAAGGATCCCTGATGGTACAGTGATTAAGTGATTGACTGCTAACAACTACTTAGGTACTTGCCTGTTAAGAAAGGCCGGAGCTTTGAACTCACCAAGCAATCCGCCGGGAGAAAAAACCTGGCTATACGCTTCCATGAAGATTGCCACCAAGAAACTCTCTGGGGTCTAATGTGCCTCTTGGGTCATTATTAGTTATAATCAACTCAATTGCACAGATCAATAGCAACCGACATATTCAAAGAGGCTTTAGTTTGTGGGAACTTTCATTATTTGTTACTTCCATTTCCACCATTTTGAAGTCTCCATCATACACGAGCTGCTGTCCTGCAGATTTCCATTCATGAAGCCCCATTTGTGTAAGAGTTGAATTTTACTTTCTTAGAATTAGAGCATCCAGACTGTTTTGCATCATGTCTCCAGATTCATTGAAGCATCTAACTTTTTATTTAGTATCTGAGCATCGTGTTAATCTTTTACATCACCCATGGCTCTCTCTCTCTCTCTCTTTCTTTCTATATACCTAGACATGAAGTTATATATTCCTGCTCATTATCATTCTCTCATATTGTGTACTACTTTATCTCTATATTGTTGTTGCAGTTATATTTATAATGAATATGATTTACAGTTTGGTTTTTGTTTGCTTGTTTGGTTGGTTGGTTTTGGGGGCATCACTGGTCCCTAGTGGTGGTAGTAGGAGGTCCAGCCTTGCTGCTGGATTTGATCCTCCAACCCCATGGGACACAATCCCACACACAACCGCTACACCACTGGGACTCAGCCCCCCCCTTTTTTTGTATGATTTACAATTTGTAATATAGTACTTTTACTTTGCAATGTTTGTATCATCAATAACATGGCTTATATATTTAAGAGCATAAAAATATTTTAGAATATATTTATTGAACTTTGTATTTCCATTGAAATATTACTGCCTGAGTTGAAATGCCTTACAAGGTGTTCATCCAATTGTGTTTTTCAAAATCATTGGTTTAGCCATTTGCTGGAATGTATTCCAGAAGTAATAGTTTGCTTAAGTTATTGGACTGTGGTTCTTAAATGAATTAGTAAATACTGTAAATATTTTCAGTTTTTAAAATTATTCCAGTTATGTTTGAATTTGTATTATTTTCAATTCTTAACTATGCTGCCCAGAACCCAGAGCTAGCATCATGCTGAATAAAGAAATACTGACAGCGTTCTGATTAAGATAAAATACAGGCCAGAAATGCCTACTTGCACTGTAGCTTTTCAGCATGAGCCAGGATTTCCTAGTCAAATATTAAAAATGTTGAAATTGGAAAAGAGTAGAAAAAATGATCCCTTTTAATATATGATGTGATTTTGTGCATAAAATAACCCAAGAATCTATAGACAACTTATTAGAAATAATGCCTGAATTCAACAAAATGGAAAAGTATAAGAACAACATTAAAAATTTAACTGGTGTCTACATACTAGCAATGATAAAAAAACAACGATAAGGAAATAGAACTACAGTATGCAAAATAGTGAAGTAATTAGAAATAAATTAGTCTGAATGGTACAGCACAATTGTTATAGAAGACTTAAGCAAATGCAAAAACATTCTATGTTCATGGAGTTAATAATTAAATTATTCAAATTATATCCATACTATCTCAAACAATCTATACAATATATCCACATAAAAATCCCAAAAGCCTTCCTTGCATATGTAGAAATGTCAATATTTAAATTTATACAAAATAACAGGGGATTTTGAATAGTTTAGAAACTATAGGAATAAAAACTTCTTGACTTCAAAACATTCTTAAGTGCCACAATAATTAAAACTGTCTGGTAACAATATAACAAAACACTTATATCAATGGACCGTGAGACCAGAAATGAATCCATATATTCATACCTATCCAAGGTATCCAGGTGACGCAGTAAATTATGCTTGTGTTGCTCGCTTCAAGGTCACAAGGATGTTCCTCCACAGACGGCTCTCAGTGAGGGGACAAGTTTGTCGGAGTGCAGTGTAGCAACACTTGTTCTTAAATGCTTCCTCCTCACTCCACCCCACCACCATCATAATCCTAATTCTACCTCACAACTTTGGCTGGACCAGAGGATGTATACTGGTATAGAGAGAAACTGTAAACATAAAATTCAAGACAGAAGAACCCCTCAGGACCACTGGTGAGAAGGGCGATAATGGGTGGGTGGAAGAAAGATGGGAAAGAAAGAGGGAACAGATTGCAAAGATCTACATATAACACCCTCCCTGGGGGTCAGACAGTGGAGAAATGGGTGGTGTAAGAAGTCTGATGGTGTAAAATATGACAAAATAGTCATGATTTATAAATTATCAAGGGTTCATGGGGGAGGGTGGAGGGAAAGGGAAAGGGAAAATGAGAAGCAGATACCAGGAGCTCAAATAGAAAGAAAATGTTTTGAGAATGATGAGGGAAAAAAAAGTGCTTGAACAATGGACGCATGGTTGGATTGTGATTAGAGTTTTACAAGTCCCCACTAAAATGATTTAATACAAAAATGTGAAACCAGCCTAAATATTGTGGAACTATTTTTGAAAAATATACATCTGATAAAGGCCTAATATTAAAAAGATTAATAAATGTCTACAACTTAAACAAAGACGAGACAAACAGCCCATTCAGAAATGGGCAATGGCCTTCAGATACTTCACCACAGAGAATAACCAAAATGTACAAATGATCAAAATGTGAATAATCAAAATGTGCAAATGTTGTTTACTGCATTAACCACTAGGGAGATGCAGATCAAAAACAATGATGTATCATCTCACCTACATTAGTACCACATTAAAAAAGGAAAAACAAGACACCAATGAGTTTATAATGAACTAAGTCTGTAACTCTCTTCCATTGTTAATGAGAATGTTAAATGGAACAACCACTACGCCAAACAGTTTGTCACTGTGTCACTTCCTAAAAAATTTTAGCATAGAGGTAGGTATCTTATGACTCAGTAACACCAATCATGGGTACATAACTCAGGAGAGAGGGGGAGGAACTCAGACAGAAACCTTTCATCAATGCAGTATTCATAATAATAATAATAATAATAATGTAGAAGCAAGGAAAATGCTCATCAGCATATAACTAACGGAAAATATACGTAACATGCCATACTACTCAGCCCTATAGATGAATGAAGTTCTGAAGTATGACATAACATTCATGAGCATTGAAGACATGATACTGAGTGCAATAGCTATCCATGAAAATGCAGATAATGAGTAATCTCAAGTACAGGAAATAAGCAAGAGAACGCCCATAGTCTATGAGTTACAAGTCATAGCAACCACATATGACAGAATAGAACCGTCCCACAGAAAATACAGTGAAACTAAAAACTACTAGAAGCTAGCAGAGGTGATAATTGGGGGACACAGGGAATTTTCTTCAAAGACATTAGTTAGCTCAGGTTAATGGTGATGGAATAATTTAGGAAAGGTTAGCAAGAATGCTTGTACAGCTTGCAGAAAGTAGCAAAGGAAAGGTACCCAGGGGTGATTATGACTCCTCTTGGTTCTGCAACAGGAGTAGAATTGACCCCATTTGTTTCCAGGGCTGTGATATTTATGGGATTCAATCATTAGATGCTTTTACCCTGGAAGCAGTTTGTGGATTCCAACCACTGACCTACTGGTTAATAAATGAAAGCTTAAACATTGAGTTATCTGGTCTCTTTAGGACATATACAGAGATTGTTTAACTAGATTTGTTTCCTTGTGGATTTTTTTAACCAAAAATTTAAATACTGAGAAGGATAGTGATTTATTCATATGCAGCATTTTATGCTAAATATATGAATGCCATATTTAATTCAATACACTACACCCAAAGTAGAAAAAAACTGAGTCATATCTACACTTGTGAGTATATGCTTTAAACAGATTTCAAACATTTTAATATAAATATTAATAGTCTAATATACTGTGCATTCTACACTTACAAGCAATATAGAGAGAAACTGAGGTCAGTTAGACTTGAATCTAAATCTTGATTTTGTCCCTAATTACATGTGTTCCAAAGAACTTATTTGAATGCCTTAAGACTCCATCCTTCTAATCTTAAAAGGGAGATAAATACAGAATAAGCTTCAGAAAAATGCAAAAAAAAAACCCTTTTCTTGTAAATCAGAACTCACAGTTTATTATTTTCTTAGGAATCAAGGAGGATTTATTCAGCTGTCGAATAAATAGCCAATTCTCTGTTTTTACTACGTGAGTAGATTTTATTGGCTTCCAAGAAATATGGTTTTAAGCATATTGATATTTTCACACTTAAATTGTTGGAATTTTTTTTCCATTTTCTGATCAGGTTAATAATGTTATGTCCAAATGTTTATAATTTTTGGCTGATTCTACTTGTTAATAGAACACACATATTCATCATATTTGGAAACTTGAAAGATGGAGAGAAAGCTTGACAACAAAACTGTGATGAGCAAGTGTACACTTATTCTTGAATGTTTCAGTAATCATTTCTAGTAAAATAAGTCATAAAGCCCAAGAAACAAGGAGTGATATACACTATCAAGCATATTACCCTTTTACAGAAAAAGTACATTTAGATCAAGAAAGATAAGATCATTCTCAGGATTTATATTTATTTGCAGATTTAGGAGTAAGCATGCAATTAATTTACTATTGCTATTTTTACCAACTTTATTTATCACACGTATTGTATTTCATCAGTATAGTCACAAGGCTATGTTTCAGTAAACTTGATTTAACAGATATATTTTTGTATTTCCTAACAAGGGAAAATTAATACAATTAATGGAACACATCCTCAGTGGTAAGGAGCAGATACCCCCCCTAATCTGTCAGTGTGTCTTACTTTGCTGACTTGCAAACTTCTGTGATCCTCAAGATATTCCACCAGCAATTCAAATATCAATGGTATCAACCCAAATGGACAGGTTTCAGCCAAGTATCAGATTCAGTTGAACTCAACCCACTTACTCATAGCCATCAAGATAATTCCACCTTGAAGTGATGGTTTAGAGCAAGATAAACTGCTTCTGTGTGTTTTTGATGCTGCAAATCATTACAAGAGCAGACAACATTGACTTCTGGAGGAGAGGCAGATGGGACATAATTACTGGCATTGTCCTTAGCAATCCAACACTTAATTCCTTATACCAGGTCTCTAGGGCTCTTTGAGACATAAGATGAAGAAAACGGTGGTCAGCTTCTGAAAATAGTAGCCACTATTTTTTTAATGTCAGTAAAGTATTGTCTGGAATAGAGTTCAAAAATGAACTCATTCCTTCAATTCCATTCTGATTCAGAATGATATTGTTGGACAGATGTCCCTTTCAAATTCCAAAACTGTAAAATCTTCACGGGATTAGACATGCTCATATTTCTTCTCTGGAGTGCCTGCTGGTTTCACACCGCTGCCTTACAGTTGGAGCCCAATGCACAGCCCACTCTCCCACCAGAGCTCCTTCTTGATAGACAAATTGTAGAATAGAACTTCAGAAGAATTCCCTACTCAAAGTGAAGTAAACCTGATGAAGCGGATGGAGTAAAGTTTTGGGACTTCTATTTGCCCCTTGCTGTCCAACTCAAAGTGAAAAGAAATGGCTGTAAATATTCATTATACATCAGTACACTGAAAGTTTAAATCCTTAAGTCCAAGAAAATAGGAGATGGTAAAAAATGGAACTAAATGCACAAAGATTAATATTCTAAGCATTGCTGAGCTGAAATTGACTGGGAATTCCCATTCTGAGTTAGATAGTTATATGACTTATTATACCAGGAAGGATAAATTCAAGAGAATGTGCTGCATTTCTTGTCAAAAATAACACTGCAAGATTTATCTTGAAGTACAATGCTGTATGTGATACAGTTTCATCTACATGCCTACAAGGAAATTCAGTTAACACAGCTAAGATTCAAATTATTGCAGCATCCTTTAATGCTACTATTGTTGTTAGTGTCCACTTAGTCAATTCCAGTTTATACCTCCCCACATACAACACCCGCACCACACACCATCCCGCACCTCCTTCTCACGGGACTTGGTTTGAACCCATTGCTGCAGACACTGTGTCAATTCATCTTGTTGAGGGTCTTCGTCTTCACTGCCTCTCTACTTCACAAAGAACGATATCCTTTTCCAGGGACTGGTCTCTTCTCTTCAGATAAGCTGTTCAAAGTTCATGATATGAAATTTCATCATTCTTGCTTATGGGACTGGACTGCTGGACTTGTTCTGTTTGTTTTTTGGGCAGTTCTTAGTACTTTCAATATTCTTCACTAGCATCAAAACACTAAGGCACCAACTATTCATTGATCATTGTTATTCAATGTCCCATGTCCAACTTTATAGGAGGTAAATTAGAAATACTTGGGCTTGAAACAGGCTCACTGTAGTACACAAGTTACCAGTCTTGCTCACTCTTTTTATTTTAGCTTTCTCCCTCCCCTGCTCACTCTTTTTAAATCTTAAACTTTAAACTTTAAGACACTTTATAACATATTTTAAAACATATAATAAAAGACAGAGCATAGCATATTATATCATTATATTATATAAAAATATGTATTACATATAAAATATTATAAATATATTTATGTACCTTATGTTAAACATTTTGTGATATATATATTTGTATATATATTTGTTATATAATCTGAATATACTATATATTAACTACATGGTATATACTGTAATATATATGTATATAGCGAGAGGTTGAGAGAGAAATTTACATTCATGGGTTTATATGGATTTCAAGTTGATAAACGTATCACCAGCCTTGATTTTATAGAGAACCCAGTTTGGGAAGAAGGCTATCAAAAGCTTCTACATTGTAAATATTCCTTTTCATGAATAGAAGCAGTTACTATCCATATGAAATTCACAATGTAGAATACAAAAAAATCAAATTGATTACATCTGTAGAAAGAGATGATGAAGGATCTCAATGACATCACTGAAAAAATGTCAGAGGCTCATTTTGGAGTAGAAATCATTTCTCAACCTCTCTGCAGTCACATATTGAGCTGGAACAAAAAGGAAATACAGCCATGAAAGCCAAAATGCAACCTTGAATAATCTCTTATGAATTTTGAGATTACTGAAAGGGAAGATTTTAAAATTTGATGCATTTAGACAAATATTAATAACAAAAGATGAAACATGCAGTAAGGTAGCACCAAGTGCATTAATATACAAAGGAACCAGAATGTTATACAAGAAGAAATAACACGCTCAAGTGGATATGAGAACACATTTTCAAGCTTTTGTTTAGAAATTGATGAGTTTAAATGTTGGCAAAGAATATTGAAATATCATGAACTGCCAGAAGAACAAACAAAATGGTCTTGGATAAAACACAATAAGAATGCTTCTTAGAAGAAAGGATGTTAAGATTTCTTATGTAATTTGCACATGAGTTGTGGGGTATCATTCCTTGAAAAAAAGTCACAATTATTGGTAAAGTAGAAGGTCAGTAGAACAAAAGAGGAGGATTCTTTATAAAATGAATTGAGGGCTGAGCCCCGGTGGCGTAGTGGTTGTGCGCGGGACTGCGGCCCACTGGGATGGAGGTTCAATTCCAGCTCCACAGAGCAAAGGCTGGGCCTCCTACTCCCACCACCTGAGGGCAGTGTTGTCCCCCCCAAAAACAAACAAACAAACAAAAATGAATTGAAACAGTGTCTGCAACAATGGCACAATTGTGAGAATATTACAGATTCAGGAACTACTCCTCCTCTTACACATGGGGCCACAGTGAGTTGATGCTGAATAGGTAGAATCTAAAAACAGCAAAACCAGTTATGACTTTATAATGGGTATCAATATTACTCCCCAAATTATTACAAGCCATGTTCTAAAAGCTACATAGTACATCATTTTCTCAAGAATGATATTCACTTTTGCCTCTTCATAGTTCAAAAACATAATATTAGCTATCTGAAAACATTGAATAACTATGTTTATGGCTCTATGTAAGGTTAATAGGTTTCAAATAAATTTTCAACAGTTTGCTATATTTGTTATCTAAATATCTTTCCTTCCTTATATTTAAGCATGTCTGAATTGAATTGTGTTTCATCCCTCCCAAATACTTTTGTTTGTGAAGATTATTCTGTTTATAGAAAACATTATTTGCTCTTTGAAACCAAAAATAATGTGGGCTATAGTTCTAATAATTTTGCAGTTACCAAAATAGAAAAATAAACACAGTTTTATAAAGGGGGAAGATAGTCTTTAATGACAGCAAAGAAATCCATTGAATAATTGAAACACAAAGACATCCTTCCAGAACAATGCCTTAAATTCAAACTCTGATGTCCGGAACGTTCAGAAAATATGTTTCTGTTCTTTAAAATCATCCATCAATGTGACTATTTGTTTTTATGTTTATACTGTAGCATTGGAAAATGTGGGTATGTGTGTATGTGTGCATACAAAATTTAGTAGAATAATTTAATTTCTAAAATTAAGATATTTTATCTTTCCATTTCTCAAAGGTGTATTTTCCAAGATTCATGTCAGTCTTCTTTCTAGCCGAGCACGATATCATCAAACATGCTAATTAAATGCTATAACTGCATTCCTTGTATGATAATGAATACAGCTCAAACGTCATTGAGTAGTTGTATTTTTTCCTCTCCTCCTCTCACTGAGGCTGCATTGTCCAAGTTTCATTGGATTTTGCACTCTGGTCTGTCAGTGAGTAGGAACCATGGTAGCCTGGTGGGTTACGCATTAAGATGCTATGCTACGCTGCGTTCTCTAATTACAGTTGCTCGTGCTCCATGGCATCATGGCTACCCAGTGGGCTGAGATCCACAAAGTACGCAGTTTGAAACCACTGGCTACTCGAAGAAATATGAGACTTTCTAATCCAATAAAGTGTTACAGTCTCCACAACTCACAGTTCTGTTCTTTCCTATTGGTTCACTATGGATCTGCATCAACTCAGTGGTAACCAGCGTAGATTTTTAAGAATTATAGTTTATATTTCATTGATTTCCTAAATAACACTTGGTATAGCTTCTCTTTACAAATATAATTTGATGAACAGAAATTCATTTTGTTGAAGTATTCATTGAGTTCATCTAAAATTCTCTCGTGCACACACACACACAGACACAGCTGATTTTTCTTTTTTATGATATCCACAGGACTTGAAATCCCAAATCACTTGTTTTGCAGCCTACATGTATCTTAATCACTATTTAGACTTGTACTGAGAGTACATGTGTAGGGGTTTTTGCACAAAGACTGTTTACTTGGTATTGAAAATTCTCCGCAGTTCATTTATAGTGCCTTTTCCCTTATCCCTATGTTATTTGTTATTGCCTTTTTCAATTTAAAATCTTTGACATTTCAATTGAAAGAATGATTTTGAAAGAATAAAACAGACAAGCAGTAAAAGGATATCACACAAAAGAGTATAGTAAATTGCCTATCAGCTATTTAATTTTACCATCTACCCATAAGTTTGTTGTTACTTTTATTTAGTGTGATGCTGGAAGGTGTGCCATTGGCATTTTATTTTATTTTATTTATTTATTTATTTTTTTTTTTAGGGCATCACTGCTTGGGTGGTGGGAGTAGGAGGCCCAGCCTTTGCCCCTGTGGAGCTGGAATTGAACCTTCATCCCAGTGGGCTGTAGTACCGCGCACAACCACTATGACACCAGGGCTCAGCACCATTGGTATTTTATAAGCAACTGTATCACCCAAGAAGAGCCAAGCTTACCTGGTAGTTGCAAGTTGGTTTGTGAACTGAAAAGTTGGCAGTTTGAAGCCACTATCAGCTAAGTAGGAGAAAGACAAGGCATGTTTCAGTCCCAAACAGATACAGTCTCACAAATTCACAGGGGCAGTTTACATATACGTTGTCCCACCTGGTTGCTGTAAGTCATTATCAAATCAGTATCAGTGAATTTTTGTCATGTCACTCAATGTGGAAAAGTTATACCAGTGTTTCCTAAGATAGACCAAGAAAAAGTCCCAACAAAATAATGAATATTACTAAATGAAAACCTTATGGATAAGAGGGTATTGTCCTCTATAATTGTGGTTGTTACACACTTTCATGTCAACTTCATAAAAAAGGATGAAGGAGTGGAATCCAGCCTATCAATCAGGATGTAGTCTGATGATCCTTGCTTGTGGGTGTGGTATTCTCATAAGGATTCTGGAAACTATGTCTCTTGATCCTGCCATCAGAAGAGATAGGCCACTCTCTTTCTCCCTTTGCTTGACATTCCTGTTGACAAGCCACATGGAGCCACACTTAATGCAGCCAGAGCCCTGGAAGCAGAGGAGCCACATGGAAATGCTTCCACTGCCATTGAACCACAAGACTTTCCATATACCAGCCTGTGAGCTTCTTGGATTTGGCATCATTGCGTGTGCTGTGAGAGTCTGAAGAGGAATTTATGGATTATTATTGCACATGGGGGCTAACATTGGATTTATGAATTTGATCTAAATTGGACTGGGACGTTTTCTCAATATACAATTCATCTTGATATAAAGCTCTCCTAGACAAACATGTCGATTCTCCTGAGTTTGTTCTCGAGTCAATCCAGACAAACACGGTAATTTTTGAAAGCCTGTCCCATAGCATGGAAAGTGCTACACAATAGATTGCAGGTACAAGATCATATTTGACATCAACTAACAAGAGTGACAAAACTACAAACATGGAATTTACATATATATATATATATTTAAGCAAAGATGGCCTCTAATTTTTAACGATTATGAATCATTAGTATTTGTGGGGTTTTTTCTCCCTTCTCTCTTAGGATATATTGTTCTAGTTTCATTCTACATTGGCATTCAGTTTTCTATGGAATTGGTTCGTATAGTTGCAGAGGTGAAAAAAAAATCCACTCTGTATCAAGTATGTGGGTCAGATCTAAGCTGGATACTTATAGCTCCTGTAGTGGCAGGTATCAATGAACAGAAAGAAGGAAGACGAAGCAGGAAGATTACAGACTGATGTATGCCATTCTGAATGGATCCCAGGGCAGTCATCTACTAATGACACTTAGTATAAGCAGACTATATTTCAGTAGATTATGGAACCAGGTGCATAATCCAAATCCAGACTAAAAGTGAGCTTGTTGGCACACACTATAAATATATACTGGAAGCAGGCCATATCCTGAGCGAAACTTCACTCAATCTTTTCAGAGCTGGGACCAGGTTGTGGTTGTTTTTGCTGCTGCTGTTGCTGCTGCTATTAGGTGCCATGAATGCCATTGAGTCCGTTCTGACCCACAGTAATTATAGGTACAACAGAACAAAACATCACTCACTCCATGATGTACATTCTCTTTACTATTTATCTGATTAAACCCATCATTACAGCCACTATATGAATCCATCTCATCAAGGACCCTCTTCTTTTCCACTGGATCCCTACTTTACCAAGCATAGGTCCTGCTCCAGGGACCAGTCTCTCATGAAAACCTGTCCAAAATATGTCAGAAAAAATGTCCTTATCCTTACCGCTAAGGACCACTCTGGCTGTACTTCTCCTGAGACAGATTTGTGTATCCTATAGACAATCTGGGGTACTTTCTCTATTCTGCCACTGCACCACAATTCAAGTGTATTGATTTTCCTTCCATCACCATTATTCAATGCCCGACTCTCATACAAGTATGAGGCAATTTATAATACTATTGCTTAGATGAGGCTTACCTCAGTTCTCAATGTAATTTCCTTGCTTGTCAACACTAAAGAGGTTTTGAGCATCAGATTCACCCAATGCAGTGCATCTTTTGATCTCTTGATTGCAGATTCCATGAACATTGATTGTGCATACAAGGAATGCAAAACCCTTGACAATTCCAACTTTTTCGCATTTATCATGATGTTACCTATTGTTCCATTGAAAAGAATGGGAATTCAAGAACACTTCATCATGATCATGGGTAATTTAAGGAAAAAGAAGTTGTGTGAAGAGAATAAGGGGACAATGCACGCTTTGAAATCAGGAAAGATGTGCATCAAGATTGCATTCTTTTACTGTGCTTATTCAATTTCTTCCTGAGAAAATAATCAGAGAAGTTGTATTCTATGAAGAAGAATAAAATATTAAGAAAGGAGAAAGATTCATTGACAACTTGCAATATGAAGTTAACACATTTTTTCTGTTGAAAGTTAGGAGAACTTGAAGAACCTGCTGATAAGGTGGAAATATATCAGCCATCAGTATAGATTACAAAGCAAGGCAATTTATATATGTATGCATATATGTGTGTATGTATATATCCTTACAACTGAGCCACCAGGTAAATGATAAATGGAGAAAATATTGAACTAGTTAAGGATTTCATGTTTCTTGAATCCACAATCAATGCTCATGATATGAGCAGTCAAGATATCAAAGGGTAAATTGCCTTTGGTAAATCCGCTGCACATGGTAAGTAGCACAGATATTACCTCCGGCCAATTCTAGGAAATCTGGCCTTATTTCCTCCTTGGAGGTGAGAGGCTCACTACTCAGTCCCTTGGAGATGCTCTACTGACAATACACAAGACTGACTCCCAGTGAGACATCCTGGAGGAGAAGCCACATGGGCTTACCCTCATGGAATCAGACTGCTGAAGCTGGAAAAGTCACAGAGATTCCTGCCAGTGCTGAGATGCTTGAAAAGTCACAGAGAGGTCCCTGCCAGCACTCAGATACCTACAATGCCACTGGATTCTAAGACTTCCTTACACCCTGGCCTGTGATTGTCCTGCATTGATGTCATTGTATGTGGCTTATGCATCTGAAGAAAACTTTATAGTCTGGTATGAGACATATGGACTAATATGAGACGTGTGGGCTTGGACTGAACTGGGTTGGGATGTTTTCTTAATGGTCCATTTCTCTTGAATACAAACATTTCCTTTATATATATATATATATGCGTGTGCTGATGAAGTTGTTTCTCTAGTCTACCTGGACTAACACAGTTAGATACCCGCTCTGCGCAGATGACACAACCTTGCTTGCTGAAAGTGAGGGAAACTTGAACAACTTGCTAATGGAGATCAAGAATTGCAGCCTTTGGTTTGGATTGTAACTTAAAGGGAAGAAAACCCAAATACCACAACTTGACACAAGGTAACATGATTGAGGTTGTGAAAGTTTTCATTTTTCTTGGATTCACAGTCAGTGCTTTTCGAAACAGTGGTCAAGAGATAAAGATGCACTGTGATAGGTAACTTTGAGGTTCAAGAACTCTTTAGAGTGTTGAAAAGAAAAGCTGTGAGATTTTCAGCTCTCTCATATGTATGTAAAAGTTCCGCATTGAACAAGGAAAATCAAAGGAATGTAGGAATTGTGATTGTGATGCTAACAAAAGATATGAGAAGTACCGTGGACTGTCAAATGGATAAACAAATCTGTCTTGGAAGTACACCACAATGCTCCATGGGAGGAAGAATGGTGAGATTTTGTCTCATCTATGGGTGGAAAAAACCTTCTCGTAAAAAGGAAAAAAACATTTTACTCAAAGCAATGTATTTAATTTTTAAAAATAAAACAACCTTGTTACTTTCAAAGTGTTTTTCATTGTATTTCATACACTTGTCAAATTTGTGATTCCATTCTTAGAAATAGTTTTCAAGCTCATCTGTTTGAATGACTGATAATGCTTCCTAGTTTTCTTTTTTTACTTCACCTCTCCTATGTTACCAAATTGCTGTCCCTTCATCTCCCTGTTCATTGGTGGAAATAAAAAGAAGTCACCTAAAGTGAGGTAAGGTGTTTCAGGTTCATGGGGCAAGAAAGGCATGCTGGGGTATTTTTTGGTAAAACCTGGGGCAATGAGAAGGCTGCATGAGCAGGTGCATTGCCGGGATCATAAAACCAGTTCCCATCTGCCACAAAGCAGGCATTTGTCTCACACTATTACACTCTCTTTTCAGAAACTCTGAAGAAAAAGCTTGATTAACATTCTGACCTGGTGGAATGAGCACACAATACAAGTTTGTATTTGCATCTGCTCAGGAAGTTGACAGGCTTCTGGAAAGATGTTTGTCAGCAATAGGCATTTCACATTTTCAGAAATGACAACACTCATACACTTGAGTTTTTCCCGTAGTGCTATCCTTGTAAGCTGTATTCAACATCACAACAGTTCTGCAACGAATTTCCTGAGCAGGAAAAAAAATCACAGCTGCATGCTGTTCTCTTAAGTCAGCGATCACACAGTATGATGTTTAAGCGCAACTGTTATAAGGAAAAGTTCACTGTATGCAGAGAGAACCTTCCCAAATCACGCCTCTCGGTGTCCTGCCTCAGAGAAAGTTGCTAGCGGCTCATCCAGAACTTTTTCTTTTTTGTCATCTTTTAGGGGCACGGTGAAGTCGTGCCAGCTTGTAAACTCTGGACATGTCAGCACTTACCAATTCCTAGAGAAGCCCTTCCTGATTGGTCAACTAGAGAGCGGGAGAAGCAGAGGAAGGCCCTCAGCAAGATGAATTGACTCAGTGGCTGCCACAGTGGCTACCAGAAGAGCAATTGTGAGGCTGGCAGAAGGGTGGGTAGTGTTTTGTTCCACTCTGTTGTACTCATTCTAAGTCTGAGTAAGAACCAACTCACACCACCCAGTAAGAGCAAAGACAGCAATCACAGCCGCTCGCCTTGTGGATAGAACCCCCAGGCACTCCAAGGTTCAAAAACGAATCTTTCTACTTTGGGAAGAAGGGGACCTGCTAGGGGAATGACGATGCTTGGCCTGCTAAACTCAAGGCTGGCAGTGCAACAACACCCCAACAATGTGCTGATGCCCCACTTCAACTTGCGAGTTTTAACTTTGAGAAGCAAGTCTGATGACAGAGCAGAAGGAATTCAACTTCTAAGCTTTCGCACCCAAATGGCTCAGCACTAAACAGAGCAGGGTAATGAGAAATGTTGCATAGGAGAGATGATCTTTTTTTCCCTGTGTGGAAACCTCGGTACTGATTTTTTCTTCTCTGTGGAAGAGCAAGCTAGTGATAGCTCATGACACACATAGCTTTTGCAGAATAAGACATATCTAACTACATACATGGCTTCTCATCACCTCTGTGGGATGCAAAGTGCCATTTCAAATTCAAAAGGAAACAGATTTACATGTTTGGAGGCCTGTTAGATCATGTTAGATGCCAACAAGTCAGCTCTGACCCGTAGAGATGGAACAGATCAATGCATGGTCCTGCGTCATCTTCACAATTGTTCCTATGCCGGAGTCCACTAATGCAACCACTGTGTCCATCCATCTTGTCAAGGACATTCATCCTTGTCTCTACCCAACCACTTTACCAAACATGTCCTTGTCCAGGGATTTGTCTTTCCTGACAACTTATCAAAATATTGAAGGTGAAGTCTTGCCCTCCTTGCCCTGAGGATTCCCCAGGTCTTACTTCTTCCCAGACAGCTCTGTTTGTCCTTTTAGCAATCCAGGGCATTTCATTATCCTTCTTCAGCACCATATTCAAATGAATTGAATTTTCTAAAGTCTCCCTTATTAAATGTCCAACTTTCACACGCACATACTGCAATGCAGAATATCATGACTTGTATCAGGTGAACCTTAAATTCGCAAAGTAACATCCTTGCCCCTCTATAAAGAGGCCTGGCACAGCACATTTAGCTAAGACAGTACACCTTTTGATCTTTGACTACTGTTTCTATGAGTATTGATTGTGAATCCAAGCAAGGCAAAATTCTAGGCAAATGTAACCATTGCTTTATTTATTTTTTTTTGGTTTTAAGCATTTTATTGGGGGATCATATAACTCTTATCACAACCCATGTATTCATCTATTGAACGTAAGGCACATTTGTTGTCATTCTCATTTGTTGTCATAATTCTCAAAACATTTGCTTTCTATTTAAGCCCATGGCATCAGCGCCTCATTTTCCCCCCTCCCTCCCTGCTATCCCCTCTCCCATGAACCCCTGGAGGGAAGGTGGAGGAGAAAAGAGCAACTGACTATAAGGATCTACATATAGCCCCTTCCCTGAGGAATGGACAATGGGGAAGTGGGTGCAGTGAGACATTGGACAGTATAAGATATTAAAAAGCAATAATAACTTATAAATTTTAACTTTTTTACTATTAGTCAGGATATTACCTACTGATCCAGTTATGAATATTTTGGTCTTCCTTAATTTGAGGTGTAATCCATACTGAAGACTGCAATCCTTTATTTTCATCAGCAAGTGTTTCAATTTCTCTCACTTTCAGTAAGCAAGGTTGTGCCATCTGCATACAGCAGGTTTTTAATAAACCATCCTTCAAACCTGTTACTGCATGGCAACTCACATATGCTACCATCTTCATTTCCAAATATTTTCCACTTGAGCCCTTGGTATGAGCTCCCCTTTCCCCCTCCCTTTTTTTAAATGAATAATTTTATTGGGGACTCATACAACTCCCATCACAATCCATACATGCAACAATTGTATGCAGGCCACAATTTCACACTTGTTGTCATCATCATACTCCAAACATCTTCCACTTAGGTCCCTACTAATAGCTCCCTATATTTCCCTTCCCTTCCTCCTCCCCTCCCCCATTAACCCATAATAATTTATAAATAACCCATAATAATTTATAAATAACCCATAATAATTTATAAATTGTTATTACTTTTTCATATCATACACTGTCCCTTCACTCATTTCCCTGTTGTCTGTGCCCCAGAGAGGAGTTTTTATCTAGATCCCTGAAATTCATTTCCCCTTTTATGCAAAATTCTATCATGTGATCTCCTGACTCATTTCTATCACCAAGTCCATATTTTCCAACAATCATTCCTTCCTCTTTGTTTCCATCTTTTGGATTCTAATCACCAATAACTATCAATGCCTCTTGATAACATGCTTGATCAAACTCCAACAGAAGTCATGTGTAGAATTCTTCAGTTACTTCATCACTCACTTTTATGATTGGTGCATGAAGTTGAAAAGTAGTTGTATTAATTTGACTTCCTGGAAGATAAGTAGATTTAATCCAATCACAGATAATGTTGTATTTCGTGATGGCTTTAGATTACAGTGGTTCTCAGATTTCCTAATGCTGTAATCCTTGAATACCGTTCCTCATGTTGCAGTGGCCCTAGTCATAAAATTAATTTTGTTGCTTCTTCATAACTGGTTTTGCTACTGCTCTGAATAGGGCAACCTCTGTGAAAGGGTCCTTAAACCCCCAAGGGAATCATGACCCACAGGTTGAGAACCACTTATTTAGAAAGATCCTTACTGACAGGGAATGTCACATCATTCCTCTTGATTGTGTTCTCCCCAGCAGAATAAATCATATGATTCTCTGATGCAAAATGGCCAATACTTTTCCATTTCAGTTCACTAATGCCTAGGATATAGATCATAATTTCCATAACAATTTTACCTCTTACAGTTTTTTTTTGTGGGCATCACTGACCTCTTACAGTTTTCTTAAATTCATATGGCACATATTCCAAATACCAATAATTAGAACATTTTTTTGTCCCTACAGCAAGTGAGGACTCTGAAGATTCCACTCCTGTAGGCCTTACCTGACTCACAGCATAATGACTGACTCCCCTCCCTGAAACCACGTCCTTGTCAGTCACATGTCAAGGGCCCTCCAATCAGAGGAGCCCATCTGTTGGCAGAATCTCCCACAATGTTTTTCTTCCCTGGTTTTGACTTTCAATATCTGAAAATCTTTGTAAATTCTGCCTTAATTTTTCAGGAACTTCTTTCTCAAAAGAGGGGATAGAGTCCTTTGTTGTCTTTTCATATTACTGAAACTCTTCTGACATCTGTTTACTTGGGTGGCTCTGTTGGCATTTAAAGTACCAGTGACATAACTTCCATCAATACACAAGTCACCCCAGTGTGATAAACTGGTCTTCAAATGGTGAGCATATGCACCTGCAACTTTAAAATCATACAGTGTTCCATGAAAATACATACATTAAAATGGATATCTCTTTAAAATGGACATGGGGATTTTTATATGGAAGTATGTGTAACAAATGATTAGTTAAGTGTGGAAGCTTATCCCAAGACAGAATTTTAAACTAGCAGGCATTATATTAGAATTTTAATCAGGTGCTATTAAACTCACAGTACAAATATTTCCTCTACAAAATGACTATCCTATCTATTCTCTATTTTATCGAAAAACTGATAAGAACACTTCACAAAAGATTATAAACTTGTTTTTTTCATTAAATATTGAAAAATACAATATACAGAGAAATAATGGAAAGGAAAATCATCTACATGGCTATTTCCTTTATGAAAACAGACAAAACGTTGACAACACTTTATCCACAGACAGGTATAATATTTGAGAGACGATCCTTAGTGGTACCTTAAAATTGTGGTCTAATGAAAAACTCTCATGGATTTAAATTTGGAAACTTTAGACCTTTATATATTCCCTTTTGAAATTTAGCTGTTTCGGTTCCAGATATAAAATTAACCAAGAGCAAAGATTCTTCTCTACATCCTAAAATGAAATTGACTTGTGAATTTTAGCATTAAAACAAATATATAAAAGACTAACTTCCAACTTCACTATGTTACTCCCCAAATTAAATGCATTTTACAAAATATCATAACATATGTACCCGCAATTCTGAATATATCATTTTAAAGGAATGTTCAACAAAGCAAACATTGCTGCAAGTGAGAAAGTCTTTAAAATTAAAATGTTTCCAGTATACCTATGAGAGTATGTGTAATCTAAAGTTACAGAAACTTTGTTTTTTCCATAATATTTTCCTTCTTTAGGTTTATCAGTATAGTGACCTAGCTTTAACGTCATTCTCAGTTTAAGACCCCAACATACCACCATACCACCACCATACCACTCTTAAGTATTTTCCCATCAATTTCAGGTTGTCTGAAGTGGTTCTCCAAGAAGACTGTTGTCTGAGGATCTGTTTGTCTCATAAATTGTATTACTTCTCATAACTTGAAGGGTCAGGTCAAAGTATATAGGGTATAACTTCCATTTTCCTCTGTATTTACATCCTGTTCACAGTGACCACTTTTGCTACAAAACAAACAAAAAACCCCATCAATATTGATGAGTTTGAAATGCTTGGCAGGGATAGACTTAAAT
Organism: Nesogale talazaci; assembly: GCA_004026705.1. NCBI lineage: Eukaryota > Metazoa > Chordata > Mammalia > Afrosoricida > Tenrecidae > Nesogale > Nesogale talazaci. Next base: position 19,317 of record PVJH01003484.1, read on the forward strand.
TCTGGCTTTTTGGGCTTCTGCTGGCTACAGGGTTTCCGGCAGGATTCACAGAGTGTGTCTAGTTTCACTGTCAGTTAATGGTGAGATCATGAGTCCTTCTGGAAGCATTTCTTCTATGGGTATACCATTTTCTTCTGTAGTCAATGACTATCATTTAAAGAAAAATATGCTTGTTTTAAGGAAATTAGGAGAGACAGATATAACAAAAAGTAGAAGCTTCTGAGGAGATCATTGGTGCTTTTCTTTCCTGATAACTCTTCTTTTTCATTATTATTATTATTATTATGCTTACACAGGGCTAGAAATATTATTCCTTAAATGCTGAAGAGATCCCTGCTCAATAGGTTATCTCCCTGCAGGCTCTGCCAGATGGTGCCAGGAAATCGAAGAACAACTGGGGCACTATTTATTGGAGGGACCTGGATAAAATGACTTTCCTCATCAAATGAAGCAGATATCATGTCACTTTCATGACAATCTTCCTAAAGAACATCCAAATCCTTAATTTTACAGAGCACATACAGAGGCCTGCACAATGATGACAGGACCGGGACAGATTTTTTTTTTCACGTCCAGTTTTGGGCCAGGGTTTCCATGCTTATAGATGTGCACACATACTATAGACACCACTGTTTTCAATTGTATCCTTCGTATGTAGAAGTCTGACATTAAAATGTACACAAATTGCAGATGGAGAACATGAAGTGAAACTATTGTTTCCTTTGTTTTCATTTTCTCTCTGATTATTATTATTTTTAAATCCTTTTATCAGGGGATTATACAACTCTTTTTACATTCCATACATATTCCCATTGTATGTCAAGCATATTTGTACTTTTTTTGGTTTACAGAGTTTAATTTTTATAATTATAATGATACTTTTACTGCCAATAGTTATTTTTCTGTACACTGAGTCTTATTAATCAAATACTTATTTTGATCTTGTATCTTTTTTTAAAATTTTATTTGGGGTTCTTACAGCTACAACAACATTCAGTACATCATTTGTATCAAGCACATTTGCACACATGTTTCCACATACATTTCCCAATATTTTCCACTTGAGCCCTTGATACAAGCTCCTCCTTAAAACAAACAAACAAACAAAAAACCCTCCCCTTTCCACTCCCTCCCTTTTTTTAAATGAATCATTTTATTGGGGGGCCCCTACCACTTTCATCACAATCCCTAACAACATCAGTTGTATTCTGGCCACTTTTACACACCCATTGCCACCATCACTCTCAAAACATTCTCCCTCCCTCCAGGCCCCCATTATTAGCTCCCTATATTACCCTTCCTCCCCCCCTTCCCCTTGAACCCTTAATAATTTTCAAATTATTTTTTCATCCTATACACTGTACAATGTGTGCCAACACTCACTTCCCTGTTGTCTGTGCCCGAGAGAGGAGGCTACATGTAGATCCCTTCTCCCTTTCTATTCCTCCATCCCTCCACCCTCCTGGTTTACCACTCCTATTACTAGTCTTGATGGATTATCTATCCTAAGTTTCCCATGTTTCCAACTTCACTGTACATCTCCTGGTCTAGCTGGATTTATGTGGTAGAATTGGGGTCATGATAGTGGGTGGGAGGCAGCATGGAAACTAGAGGAAGGTTGCATATTTCATAGCTCCTTCCCTGTATCTTAACTGACTCATCTCCTCCTTGTAACCCCTTTGTAAAAGGATGTCACCTCACGTATTGATGGGCTTTGGGTCCCCAATCTGTACTCTGCCTCATTAATAATAATATAATTTTAGCTCATTGATGCCTGACACCGGATTTTGTTGCCCACATCTATCTCAAAACATTTGCTTTCTATGTAAGCCCTTGGCATCGACTCTTCTTTTTTCCCCTCCCTTCCTTCTCCCCCTCTTTCATGAACGCATGATAATTTATAAATTATTGCTGTGTCATATCTTACACTGTCTGATGTTTCCTTTCACCCACTTCCCCATTGTTCATACCCCAGAGAATAGGTCATATGTAGACTATTATATTAGGTTCCCCTGTCTACCCCACCTTTCCTCCACCAGTAATCCTGAAGGGATCATCTGTCCTACATTCCCTATGCTTCTTAGTTCCTATCTGTACCAGTGTACATCCTCTGGTCCAGTTATATTTTAAGTCAGAAGTGGGATCATGATAGTGGAAAGGAGCAAGCACAGAAGTAATAGAGGAAAGTGTATATTTCATCACTGCTATGCTGTATCCTAACTGGTTAGCTCCTCACTGTGACCCCTCTGTAAGGGGTCATCTTTTACTTACGATGGGCTTTGGGTCCCCAACCTGTGCTCCTTCATTTACAATAATATAATCTTTAGTTCTTTGATGTCTGATTCCTTCAACACCTCATGGTCACTTAGGCTGGTGTGCTTCTTCCCTGTGTGCTCTATTTCTTCTGAGCTAGATGGTCCCTTGTTTTTCAAGCCTTTTAGATGCCAGATGTTATATCTTTTGATAACTGGACACCATCAGCATTCTTCACCACATTTGCTAATGCACACATTTGACTTCAGTGAGCTCAACATGAATGTGGTCTCACAATGATGTTCTTGGCTGCCTGATTCCTTTGACACCTCCTGGTCACACAGACTGATGTGCTTCAGCCAGGTGTTTTATTTTTAAGAGAATGCCCCTCATTGGAGACTAATGTCTGTTCAGGTGATTTAGTTGGAGGAGATTTCTTGACCTTCTATGTGGTGATCCTGGTTAAGTCCCTGTGGTGTCTGCATTGCACTTTACACTTTACAAATATTTATACTTTACAAATATTCCTGAGAAGCAAGTTGCTGCTGCATGCATTGTTAAGATGACAGTGATTCCAATTGATAGCTTTGTTCCTTACCAGGAAATAGACAGTGTACAAAAACATCTAGGCTGCCCATGCAAGTGAGACTCTCTAGCAAATGAAGGTCGACTTTATTTATGAAGACATTCTGATTAGACTAATGAAATCCCCTAGCTTCAGTCATCCACTTATTGCAGAGATATATGTAAACATATTTTATTAATAATAAGCCTATGCATGTATGGACTAGAATTCTAGCAGTAATATTTTTGTCTTAGCTTCAAACAAATATATATACATAAATATATATGGAGAGAATTTCATTTCAAGAAAATTAGTCTCACATTTCTAGAGAATGACAGATGCCAAAAACTGGGAGTCTGGCAATAGATGGGGGATTTCTCAGTCATGTGGTTGAGAGAGTCAATTAACCTGAAATCTACCTCAGGTGTCAGATTCTGGCACATACCCCAACTGTCAAAATCAGATTGTGATGAGCATGGTGTAGGATAGAGAAAGAGGGGAATTTGCCATAGAAATACACACTTGTTGAGCCATACCTCCAGGGAAACTCCCCTTTCAACTATATGTCTACTCACATCACATGACAACATTTAAGGAAAACACATGTCTGAAAAGCTATTAAGAAAAATGGCTGAGCCATGTTGATGTATAATATTAACCATCACTGAAGGTTTTATTCATTTATCCAAAGATCTTGGATTTAGGTCTGAATAGTAGTGTTTTGTTGTATATTTGTCTTCAGGGGAAAAAGGGAAAGTGAATGATATTGTATTACATATTTTTAAAATGTTCATATCCAATAGTCTGCTTAATTAGCTCCTATAGGAGAATTAGTCACTAGGGGAGATGTAGTGAGGTAGATCCTTGAAGAAAAATCAAGTGTAACTGCTAGAACAAAGTCTACAAACTCTGTAAAAATATCATTTAAAATAATATTAAAGAAGAAAAACGAAAAATAATAATATTACCAGATAATTGGTAGGAAAGTAAAAGCAGATTAAAATGAGTGTTGAGGCTAAGCCCCGGTGGCGTAGTGGTTGTGCACGGGACTGTGGCCCACTGGGAAGAAGGTTCAATTCTAGCAGCGGCTCCACAGGAGCAAAGGCTGGGCCTCCTACTCCCACCACCAGAGGCCAGTGATGCACCCCAAAAAAATGAGTGTTGGAATTAAGGAGCTGCATGTTAAGACATTTCATATCAGAAACATTTGTGTCCCTAAAATTCAGACAGGAATTAAAATGTTATAAGCAGAGCTAAAATCCTTTAGATATCAATCTATAATATATGGCCCTCATTTTACATGAAAAATTATTTTAGCTAATAAAAGCACTTGCAAAATAGAATCCAGTTTGGTCTACACAGATAGATTTGCCCAAATAATTAATTTATTTACTAATTTAAGGAAAACATTACTAATTGTCTACTATAGGTCTAATATTGATGAGATATAAGAAAAAGTCAAAGAATATTGCTAGAAAATCATGGAAACCTTTAGTAAGCAAAAATATCAAAAGTGAGGCTATTTTTCTCAACATAAGCTTCTTATAAGTGCATTAGGAGACAGTGGTTCTATCACTCAAAAACTACACTATTCATCTTTCAGTTTGACATACTGTGCTGGTTGATGTGCTATGATATCCTGCAAGGTATGCTAATGGAATTTCAAACGTTAGCAGAGTCTGCATTCAGCAGAACTTCCAGACTAAAAACAGACTCAGCAGCAGCATTAGATGACCTACTTAGGAGGGCTTAGTGTGTAAAACATTTTTACGGATTGCAATGGGACAGGGCCTGACATAGTGACAGAAGATGAGCCGCCCAAGGTAGAAAAAAACTCAAGGGCTAACTCTTTAAAGTAGAGTAAGCCAAGATGATGTGGATGGAACAAAGTTTTCAAGATCTTACTGCTGATGATGTATGACTCATAAAAAGGATATGAAATGGCAGACAAACATGGCCTTGTTACATCAATGCCCAAAATGCTGTATTAAAATAAGTATTATTCTGACTGTCCTGTGATGGATAAACGCAGTGATTATTATTGCAACTTTCCCTGAAAAATATCCCCATTGTTTGTGTAAAAAATGTCCAAGAACAAAATGATTGATTCTGTAAAAGTGAGTAATTAAGATACTGTGATGTGGAATTGTCAGCATTGGCAAATATCCCTCTCTCAACAGTGCTTTAACAAAGATAATATTAACAGAAGAGCTTTATGTTCCAGGGAGTGATTGATAAGTCTCTCTACCATAAATTATTAGGGAGGTTTTGAAAGGCATATAAATGACAAATAAAGAAACAAATTTAAAAACATACAGATACAGGGAGGAATGGGCTTGGGGTTCACACTAAATCCTAGCTCCAATTTAAGGACATTTCTTTTTTTTTTTGACATTTCCAAATATTTATTCTCTACTGAAAATGACTATATATATTTATTTATATATATAATATATATATATATATATATATAGTTAGTTAGTTAGCCAAAGGCACATATCACAATTTCCATAGCAGCATTGTTAGTGAAATAATCAAAATATCCAAAAATAGTAGAATGGATAACTAGTTTTTCTTTTTTTTAATAAGTGGAATTTATTTGTTGATCATTTTATTGAGGGCTCATACAACTCTTATCACAATCCACACACATATATCCTCTGTGTCTACTGCTTTTGTACATTTGTTTCCCTCATTGTTCTCAAAACACTTGCTTTCCACTTGAGCCATTGGTATCCACTTTTCATTTCCCTTCCTTCTCTGCCCCCTACCCCCATGAATCCCAGATAATTAAAATTTATTATTATCATCATATCTTACATCATCCGACTTCTCTCATCCACTTCTCTGCTGTCAATCCCCAGGGATGAGGACATATGTAGATCCTTGCAATCTTCTCCCCATTTCTCTCCAGTCTTCTATTCACCCTCCCATTATCACTCCCTCTCACCACTTGTCCTAAGGGGTTCTTCTGGCCTGGATTCCTTGTGTTTTCAATTCCTATCTGTACCAGTGTACATCATCTGGTCTAGTTGGATTTTTAAGGCAGAACTTACATCATGATAGTGTGTGGGGAGACCATATTCAAGAACTAGGGGATATTGTATTTTTCTTCTTTGCTATCCTCCACCCTGGCTGCCTCATCCTCTCCTCAGGTCTTGCGTGCGGGAATGTCCAGTTGCCCACAGATGGGCTTTGGGCCCCCACTCTGGACACCCCCTCATTCACAATGATATGATTCTTTGTTCGTTGGTGCCTGATAGCTGATCCCCTCAACATCTTGAGACCCCTGAGGATATTGTACTTCTTTTATGTGGGCTTTATTGCTTCGCAGCTAGTGGCCATTTAGCCAACACAATGGCTGTAGACAAACTGAGTGCATAAGCAAAGGTGGCAAAGAAATTTGATGGTGCCAGATATCAAAAGATATAGCCCCTGGGGTCTTTAAGGCTTAAAGATAAACAAGCAACCATCTAGCTGAGAAACAACAAAGATTGTAAATCATATAATTGAAAGTCAATGGATTGATTACTTTCAGAACCTAAAGAGGGAGAATTGGGTTGCAAAAGACTATGGATGACAGCGGGAGCCCAAGATATATTTCTGGGAACCACATATGAAGTATGCCTCTGGTAACTGCCTCTATCCATAATTGAGAAACGAGAGGAAAGTGGTTACTAAACTGAGTGCATTGGAGAGAGATGAGTATAGAAGAGTGGTGCTCAATACACTGATCACGATCTACTAGTCGATCGCAAATGTTGTGTGGGATTAAAAAAATAAATGTAAGCTTATCATTGACCCTATTGCTTAACTTAAAGACTGCGCGGCCAAGCAGATGCAATCTTAGGAGTCACACACATGCTCACACAACTGTCCTAAGTTCAACAAAACTGACAAGCTATCACCAATCTTTAGACTTTGGTTGTTTTCCCTTAAACATAAGAAAAAATATTAAAATCATTAGGGGAATTGGACTAAGAAGACAAAAATGAATCATTTTCATATGGAATGGGAGATTTTGAGAGTACAAGTTGACATTCAGCTGACGTCCAGAGAACATGAACAGTTCTGGAACTTACTCACAGAGGAAAAGTACCCAAACATGAGAAAATGTGCTTCCTCCTTGACTGCATTATTTGGCTCTACTTAATTATGTGAGTCAGCCTTTTCCCTCATAAAGATGTATAAGTTCCCTGTTCCAACATGACAGATGACCATTTGGAAGTGTGCTTGAGGCTGGCTTTCAGCAGCTACTGTCTGGACTATGCACCCCTGGCTCATTCCATTCAGTGCAAGTCATCAAAGTAAACACAGGCAATGACAAAAAATGCACATAGTGAATTTTGTCATGCTGTGCAGTATAGACATATGTGGTTTACACAAGGTACACAAACATCCATTGTACATATAAATAATTCTCGATGGATTTATGAATAAATATATAAATATATATGTCCTGTAGTTGTTAGATAATTTTGACTCTTATTTTATAAGTAGCTCATATGCTGAAAAAGTGTGAACCTTTTGGTATAGAAGATCAAAGGAATAAGTCTGATGTGAACTGTCAAAACTGTGTCATTTGATACCTCTTTGATGCACACTGGACCTGATCAGGTTTTCAACATTTTCTGTGCTTTGTTTTTGTTTGTACTTAGTAGGATTTATTTCAGATGTTTTATTTCTCTGAAGGTCATTTTCTTGAAGATGTGTTATATGTCTTACTGTATTTTAGTATATGAAACCCAAGATTAATGAAACTATAGGGACAGCAAGTACTATAAATGTTTTTGTTTGCTTGTTTGCAAGGGTGGAGTATTTTCACAGTAGTAGTGATGAAGGGGCAGATAAAAGGGAGAGAATATGGTTTACACAAGATACACAAGGAGAATAAAAAGAAAAAAAATATTTGGAAACTGTGGTAGCAATTGTATAATAATAGTGTTTAACATGATTGATCAATGGAATAAAATGCATTAATCTCAATTATTATATTAACATTAATTTTAGAATCATGAGAAAAGGAATGTACAAAATATGAATTGAAGAAAAGTGGAATTGTTGAAAATGATATGAAATACATAGATATTCATGGCATTATTGAACAGAAATGTACTGGTATAGGTCATTTTGAATCTATTCCAAAAAAAGGTGATACAACAGTTCATGGAAATTACAGAATGGTGCACTTCCAATCACATGCAAGTAAATTTTTGTTGAAACTAACTCCATAATGACTACTGCAGTGTATCAACATAAATTCATGCAGTGAGTGAAAGCAGAATTATGTTTACTTGCTTTTTATTGACTATGCAAATACAATGAAATAGATGTGCAACTTGAGGAAGAAAACAAAATAAGATGAAAACACCCATAAAAGAAAAATGAACATATTAATGTGTATCTCACTTTCATACTGTGAGTAAAAATTTGGTAAATGCTTACCAAAATAACAAATATGGACTTCTTTGCTTCTGACATCTTTCACTGAAGTCTTAAGGAAATATAAATGACAGAAAAACACATAAAAAAAATCTCCATACTGACACACAATTGTCGTGTTAAGATCTTTTAAGTGTTAATTTTAGTAAATTAAAAATCGCAAATACCTGAATTCATTGACGATTAGCATAAGTATACGGCATCTTACATATCTGTGCATAATGAATGGGTATTCTCTTAGCACAAAATGCCTGCACTTTACCCCTAAGAAGGAGTCTTGATGTTCTAATAGTTAAGTGCTAGGCTGCTCATGAGAAGGACAAAGTTCAAACCTACCCAGCTACTCCCTAGGGGAAAGACATGACAATCTGCTTCCACACAGGCTGCAGCCTAGGAAACCCTGTGGGGCAGTTCTATTCTATAATGGAGTGTTGCAATTATCCATTGTTAAGAGGGGCGTATACCACAGCACCTACCCAAACTTTGGTGGTCTGAATCCACACATTGGTTCTCCAGTTTTTGTTTTTGTATAGATCGAAAACACCCTATGAGGTTGTTCTACTCAGCTACATGTGATGTTGCAGTGAGTCAGAATCAACCTGAGAGCAAAGGCTATTCCAAATACACAGTAAACATTATAATTTGATTGTGAGAAAAATAAACAGTTTTCCTAGATAATGACAACAATAAAAACACTAAGCAACTTGACACTATATACTTCAATTTTTCTGCTGTCTTCCAAAGATCATAAAAAATGGTGTTTTCAATGCAGTATTGTGAAACTATTTTCCCAACCTCATATTAAGATGTTTTATTTGCTATATCCCATTGTTACATTTAGTCTAGCTAGTTTACCTTCTGTGCAATCTTCCGTTTCCAGATTTTATCTTTTAATTAACCAGAAATATATTTACACAAAATTTTCTTTTAATTTTTTTTAGTTAACATGACATAGTAGTTAAGAAATATGACTTTGGTGATAAAAATGAACCAGAAGATCATGTGCTAGAATTGTGTAAGACTAATGACTTCAACACAAATATCTTTTTTCAGTAACACAAATGGTGACTATGCAAGTTGACTTTCCAGGTGGAATACACAGAAATCAAATGTACTGCATATGTGGGAAGGAATAATGAAGATGCTGAATACCAGCAGCTAATAACAGGCCATGGGCAAACTGTGGAACAGACCATCAATTATGCATATGGGCATTCTGATTGAAGATGAAAAATATTAGACTGCCCATCAGAACTAAATGTGACATTGAGTATTTTATCCCACCTGGATTTTAGCAACATATCAAGAACATATTTGTTGCATTGGACACCCATGACAGAGATCTGATGATCTGTGGTATGATATCAAGAGTATCATCCATGAATGAAAACAGTCATTATAAAGAGAGAAGACAAGTGGATATCAGAAGAGACTCTGGAACTTGGTTCATGTAGAGCAGCAAAGAAAATGGAAGAAATGATTAAGTAAAAGGAAGGAATGAAAATTTTCAAAGCACAAGTGAAGAAGAAAAAGTAGAACTTTATAATGAAAAGTAGAACTTTATAGAAAGCCAAAGCAGGGATACTAGAATAATAAAAATGTTTACCATGACATTGCAAGCAAGTAAAATTGTTCTGAAGAGCATCAAACAATATTGCTGGGGTCTCAGGGGAGATTCAAAAGATATATCATTGCTGATATCAACTGGATCTTGAGAGAAAGTACCAGAAAGGTATGTGTGTGTGTGTTAATGTTGTTTCATTGACTATGCAAGGGTATTTGACTATGTGGATCATGGAGATAAAAAAATACTATGGATAGTTTGAAAAGAGTGACATTTCCAGAACAATTAATTGTGATCATCTAGAAACTGTAATGGATCAATTGTGAAAATGGAACAAGGCAATGCTGCATGGTTTAATTTTTTTAAAGCATATGTAAGGGTTGTATCTTTTCATCATACATATACAATCTTTGTAAGTATACTGAACAAATAATTGGGGAAACTGAATATAGAAAAAGAGAACGACATCAGGATTTGAGGTTCTTGCAACTGGACCAATACATAGCATCATGATGGACAGATAAAATATTAAAATTTTCAAGGTACGTATTCAATGTTCACAGAAGCCAAAATCAAGCAATCTAATTTTGTTGGGTAAATCTGTTACACATGACCTATTTAAAGTATTGAAAAGCAAATATGTGATTTTGTTTGTTTGTTTGTTTGTTTGGGGTGGCATCACTGCCCTATGGTGGTTGTGGGAGCTACCCAGCACTGCCCGTGAGAGCCGCCGCTGGAGCTGGATTTGAACCCTGAAGCCCTCGGGCCGCAGTCCCGCACTCAAACACTTACGCCACCAGGTCTCAAATATGTGATTTTGATGGCTAAGGTGCTCCTAATCCAAGCTATATCATTTTTCATTTTCTCATAAGCAAATGAAATTTTGACATTGAAAACAAGGAAGCCTGAAGAAGAACCGATATATTTGAACTACGGTGCTAATGATGTGTGCAGAAATTGCTATGGGCTTTCAACAAACCTCGACTGGGAGAAGTACAGTCAGGATGTTGGTAGACGCAAGGATGACAAGACTTTATTCATCTCAGATACTTTGGACACATTGTCAAGAGAGACTTGTCCATAAAAAGGGACTAATTTGGAAAAGAGCCGTGCAAAAGGTAAAGGCCGTCACACCATGGCTGCAACAACGTGCCGAACACATTGGAGACCATAAGGATGGCATATGATTCTTTGGTGCGGTTATCATGTATCTTTGAGTTGGAACTTCCTTGTTGGCTCCTCACTGCGAACAACAAAATCAGAGTCTGCAGGAGTGAATGAAATACCGCATCAAGGAAGAGAGGCCTTCAGAACTTTGAAGTGTCAACAATTTATTCCTTAGCACAAAATGCACACAGGGATGGTGATTTCCTTTACGCATTGTCAAAGCTGGTCATCTATAAGTTCACAGACAAACTTCCTTGTCATACAGTTATAATCTATTATGCAAAAAGCTTGGTATTTAGATTCTTTCAAGTAACTTATAGCTCCCAATCCTCAATTTATATGCTCAAAGCTATATTTTTTGGGAAAAAAGTCTTCTCTGACTAACAACTTTTAGCTAAAAAGTAAAATAATTAGCATTTGTAATTTTAACAAATTCAATTGTACAGTGATTTATGCAATGTTATTGCTTTATCAATGAAGAGTGCATCTATTCAAAGGCAAATATTTATAATTTTTATATACAAACATGTTTCCCTTTGTTTATTTTCATAGTGGTTAATTCATATAGTAATGTTAAGTTATAAGCAATGTTCTTAATGGTGTTGATATTATTATATACATGTATTAAAGTTGATAAAATTAGAACATAGGGAAATTGCATTATTTCTTAAGGTTGCAAAACAATCAAGAGACTATCATCACTTCCTGACTTTCTACTTTTAATTGATATAATTAAATGTAGCTATACACTGAGAAATACCTCTTGAATGTTTATTATCTGAGTTTTACTCTTCCAAGTACTATGGATTATAGGAAAAGAAAATTCCAACATGGTCGTGGATTATTGCTATCTTTTTTTTTAATAGCAATCCTTCAAGAAGTTGTATTATAACAAAGTACAGACTTTCTGGCATTTTAGGCCAAAGTATGAATACTTGTACTCTATCTATATTTATAAGAATGAATATTTGAATTAATTATAAAAATTGATTACTTGAATATTGCTTCCATAAGCCTTGATTGTGGATGCAAGAAACACAAAATTCTTGGAAAATTCAGTCTTTTCTCCATTTGCCATGATGGTCTGTCTCATTGTGAGGATTTGAACACCTCATAGTGTATTTAATTTTCTTTTCTGAGACATGATTCAACTGTGTCTCTTCTTTAGTTTTATTCATCACCTCCCTTCACGAGTTTAAAAATGATACCCTTGATGCTTAAAAAGGTCTAAAGGTCTTTTTCTGTAAAGTTGTCTAATGCAATGCATTACTGAATTTCTTGACAGCTGCTTCCACAGACATGGATTTCTGAATCAAAGTGAAATAAAATCCTTGACAACTTCAAACTTTTCTCTATCTATCATGATTGGCTTTATGCTCCAACTGTACTTTGCAATATGAAAAGTTCTTTCACATATTTGCTACCCGATTCTCAAGTTAAAGTGGGTAGATAAATAAAATATCTCATGCTCATTTTATCAGAAAAATAAAATATTCTAACCACTGCTCAGTGATTTCCAGTTTTAGTTCATATGATATATGCATAATATTCTGTGGCAAAATTTCTCTGAAATTGTTTCCTTCATATTGCTTACCTCCTCATTTCATACACATAATTTTTTATACTTAAATATGAACTCTCTTTATACATAGTCAGCTACTTATTTGAAAATAAGTAAATTTGACTTGTGGATCTGTATAAACTTTATTTAATGATAATATGATTTATTGTTCTGTGGTAAATATGTAAATGAATATTATTTAATATATGTAATATATTTTAAATATATCCTCAAAGTCTTGATCTTTCATGAAAAATTGAGCCTCAGAGTAATAAGTCCTAAACTTCAGAACACATAACTAGAAGATCTTTTGTGCTTCTGGATAAATCCATTTGCCAACTGAAATATTCCTAGAGTCCATAGTTTCATCATTTCTAGGCCAAAAAAACCACTATCCATCCTATGTCTCCAAAATTCTAAAATGAATGGGATATAATTAAATATAATAACTGATAAAATATAAAGTGCTACCTATCATAGCAGATAGTATGTTGCCCAAGGTTACCTGAAGAGTAAACAGTAGCATTTAAATTTGAGGATAGAACTCTAGATTCAGTTGGTTCAACCAACAGGTTTATGAAATCAATGTAATAATTAAATTTATGTGTCATCAGAAATTACTCCTAAATATAGCATGGCCAACAATTTAAGGTTTAATAATTATTAATCGTATTTTTCCATAGGAGAATTTGTGAAGTAGGAAAAATGTGTGTTTAATAAAATTAAACTTTTGCAAGATTTATAGTAATCACAAAAGTTTCAGCAACTAAATATAAATATCATTCAATCTACTTTTTTATGACTTTGCATTATAGAAGAAGATTTTATTTAAACTTTAAGCCTATAATTCACAAATAATACAATGAATTCTAAAATATATTGGAGTGGGAACATCAAACACTTGTTTAATTTTGGAAACTGAATAATTTTGGTAACAGCATATGGATCTCATTCTTAAATTTCAGTACAAAGAATGGAAACACCAGTTACCTTCCAGTTAAAACTATTGTCAATGAAATCTTTTCCTTAGAACCAATGGTTTCATCTGTTCTTGACCCATCATGAGTATTTTCTGCTCCATGCCTCATAAAGTCCAACATAGAGGAGATAAAATTAAATTTCATAATCAATGATAAAATGCAAACTGTTACCTATCATACCATACAGCTCTGCCTGTAAATCCACAGGATACCTCTTAGTATGCATATATCATTTTTGTTATTGCTCTTTTGCACTTAAAATATCGATATTCCTTTTTTATAAAAAAAAACAAACAAATACAGCATTAGAAACCCCATACCGGACACAATTTGCTCATAGATTTTTAAATTATTTTTAATCAACCTATAAAGTTTAAGTGTATTTATTTAACTCACTATAGTCAATAATTTAGATATTGATTGAATTTTTTGTTTCTAATTTCTTTGTCATATAAATAATGCAATTGTTTAGGATAAAGTTGTGTTTCTTAATAAAATGCTTTGGATTTGGTTTGGTAAGTCATCCTTTGGGGAAGCAGAGGTTTCTCTGTTGTATGATGACGTCATTTTATAAAAGGATGTGTTCCAATTGGATCCTTCTGAATATGATACAAAGTAAAAGGAGATGAAATATAGAACAAAACTGAGGCACATCAAACCACCAGTGTGTCTATGGAAGAAAGATGAGGCTGTCAGTACCTGTGAAGATTTCATCTTGGAAACCTGAAGGCACAGCGGTACTCTCTCTCTAGGGTTTCCTGTGAGTTGATAGCAGTGAATTGTTTGGGTTGTTTTTTACACAATGCCTCTTATCTGAGCAAATAACCTTCTGTTATTGAAAGTTATCTATAGTGCATGTCGTATTTCTGTTATAATGGTAGAAACTAAACAATGATTGCTTATTTGCTTGTTTAAGTGTGAATGATTATTTTTCCATGCCTGTACCTATGCATGTGTTATTGTGATTCGACATACATGTTTTTTGTGCTTTTCTTGTTGTTTTATTATATTTCTCTCTGAAAAGTCCACCGCTCATCATATTTTTATCTAAAATGTCCCATATTTCCCCGCTCACATCTCGGCAAGCAAAAGGTGCTTCTGTGTTATTTGTAATAGGCTACAATGATATATTATGGCTCTTTTAGGAAAATTCTTCAATAAATTATCAAGCATGTGTTTGGCATTAGAGCTTCGCTGGACTTAGAAAGAAACATACATAGACAGGAATCATAGGAACACAGCATTTTAAGTTTGCAGCTTGTTTCTGCATTATTTATTTGATATTTTCCATAAGGAAGCAGCACAATCACTTTCATTTTACACTAAGCAGTAGTAAATTAGTTCCCTGCCTAATGTCAGAGGAACTGGGGCTAAGAATCACACATATTTGAGTGATTTACAACTATATATTTTTAGAAACACAAACAGAATGACTATTAAACAGAAAAAAGTCAATGCTCTTTTTTAGGGAAAATTTATATATAATACACAATAGAGTCAGCATTTTTCTAGTCTACAGTATTTATGGATACTTCTGCATTTTTCTTCCCTAACCACTCTAATAGTATTAAAATTCGCAGTATTATAATAGAGGTATTCTATACTTGAATTTTATAGAAGATATCAAAGAGGCAAGCAGATTTTTACTGTACCTGTTTTTTTTTTAATTCCACACTGTTTTCTCTTGTCCTTCCAGAAGGAAGTTGTTTTATTTTAAATAGGACTACACTCTTAACCTCATCAAACAGACCATTGCTTTCTTGTCTAAATTATAGTAATAGATTTGGATTGGTAACCTAAGGGAGAAAGGACCGTAATTCTATTACTAATCTAATGAACTATCCATTACTGCAGTAGACAACTTTCATCATCTTTTAATGCAAATGAGTCACTGTTCAATACTTCGGTTAAGTGTGTGTTTCACAGCATTAGCCAGTTGACTGGACCATTGCAGAAAAATGAATATTTCAATTCAACACTGCAAAATAAATAAATAAACACTTCTTTGGGACTTTGTTGCCGTCCAAGTGAAAAATGTTGTTCTTATTACATAAATTGCTGCTTTAATTTCTAGTTTCTCTCTTAAAGACAAATCAATTTAATTTCTTAAAGAATTTATCTTAGTCTACATAATATCCCCAAGAGGCACAGTTAAGATGACCATATTCTTTAACTCCCTAACCCCATGACTGCTTCATCATGAGAAGCAGTTCTATTGTTTATACGCAAGCAGATACTAGCTCTTTCAAACATGTCTATAGCAGCGAAGCAGGCAAGTAATCTGTTCTATCAGATGCTGACATGAGAAGAATCTGTCTCTTCATCAAAAGTGAAGCCTTTCTGAAAAGGAGAAGAAGAAGGCTCTATTTTCCAAAGGCAATTGTCACCAAGATCCTGCTTGTAACATGTATGTAGCACGATTTTAGATGTCTGTGTATAGCAATAAAATGTCCTGGTCCCCCAAAGAGCCCTCCACCAGTATAATGTGTCCATTACTCTCACTAAATGACCATCTCAAGCTTGTCTTCTGAGATATTCTGGAACCCATTTATTACATTCAATTATCCACAATTAACTATAGTGGACATTGTATGTTTGGTTGTTCCTTTTAGTAAGACCCGACAAATATAAATGGAAACAAAGCATTAAACCTGACCCTCCAAGCTCCCCTTGTCTATCTTGGTTGCCAAGCAAGTAATGAGAAGAACATCCATCAATCGAATAAAAAACAGCATGTTGTTGTCAGATTCTGTGGTGAATGTGAAAAGTTCACTGAAGTTTATGTTATTTACATTCTAGAAAGGGAGACAGATATATATTTATTATACAGCATGATGTACCCTAATATAATACAAATATTTATTGTTTATGTATCACATACATTCACACGGAGGAGCACAAATATTATTATTTGACTTAGATGCACCTTAGTACTCAAGCACATGGGTTTTCAATATTTTAAAGAGAACGGTTGTAGCCCAAATGCACAATCCAATGCATTGTTGTTTTCTCATAGCTGACTTCTCACATCCAATGTGTGTATCCAAGTAGAATTAAATCCTTGACAACTTGCAAATATGTATTCATTTATTATGATGATGTTAATTGATCCATTGTGAAGACTGGTAGGTATGTGTGCAGTGGGTATTTAATATAGAAATATAATGAATGCTGAAGAATGTCCTTTCTGACTTCCCCCAGTATGTGATTAAATGTCCACCACATTTTCAGCACACAAGGCAGTTGTGTGAGCAGTGTCATTGACACATTGTAGGTTGTTAATGAGCATCTCTCCCAACCTGATGCATTTATTCAAGTGGTTCAATTTCTCAGATTATTTACTCATCATATAGATTGAGTTAGTATGGGGAAAAGATACAAACCTGACACATCTTTCATAATTTTAAATCCCCCAATTTCCCCGTTGTATTAAAACAACTGTTTCATAATCTATATACAGGATTTGTTTGAGACAGGCTTTCCAAATATTGTATTTTTGAGATCTTACCAATAAATTTATGTTATTCATACAGCTTAATGCCTTTGCATAGTGGGTAAGCCTTGGGGAGACATCTTTCTAATACTCACTGCTCTCAGTCAGTAGCCATCTAGTTAGCAATGATATCCTCTATTCCATGGTTTCTTCTGAACCAAGCTTGAATTTCTATCAGTACTTGCAGAAAAGGTACTACTGAAGAGATTTTTAATAATCTCCAAAAATTATTAATGAAGTAATCATACTTCTTGAGACTATATAATAGTTTTCCTTAATATCTACATTCTGTTTGACCCACTTTGGAATGGACACAGATGTTGATCTCTTCCAGTAGGTTTGCCAATTAGCTATTTTCCTTTGTTAACAAAATGATTAGAGCTTCCATCATTGCAGCTACTTGATGAAATATCTTAATTTATAATATTTTGTTTCCTGGATTCTCATTTTTTGTCAATGCCTGCACTGCATTTTAAACTTCTTCATCTGTCAAACATATGCTAATTCCCAGAACAATTGAACATTGACAAGTTATTTTTGATACAATATAACTTCAATTTTGATGATTTCTGTTTTTCTAAAAAATACTTACCAATAGAATACTTAATCTTTCAACTCTAGCCTTGAATTTTTTAAAATTTCACTATTTTTGTTGTTGAAAAAGGGTATTTTCAATGAATAAGTCATTGGTCTTATAAGTGACATTAACTACAGAGTGGTTGTCTCAATTTTAAGAACACAAAGGTTTAAGTGAACTAGCCAAAGTTTCCAGACAGAAATTTTAAAGAAACTGAACTGCCACCTTAATAGGTCAATTCTGGTAAGAATGAAGAAATCATAGTTGGTTCAGTAGTGATGCAGCAAGCATAAACCTCCTCTTGTTTACTTCAGAAAAGGATGGCACGGCCAGAAAATCTAAGGATTTGGGTTTGAATTATGCCTCACTTGTTATTACAAATACTTAGGGATAGATAACTTTGGGGAATCTGGTAGTCCCTAGAGGACGGCGAGGCCATTGTGAAGGCAGCATTCATCTCTCATGCCTGAAGGAATTGTACAGAGAATGAATATCTAGGGAGTCATTTACAGGAAAGTTTCCTCAGGTTCCATTGCATGGCATTCATATTTATTCACATTTATATTTATCTTCCACTGCAAATTCATGCTGGATAGGAGATACATTCCATGCCACATACAATTTTGAATTCAATACATATCATTTTATGGAAATGATAAATGGACAAGAAATGAGAACATCTATAAAGCCCATCTGAAAATTCCAAATATAAACCACCATCAAGGGTAAAATAAACAATATTTTGCTGTGGTCTATATTAAGTGCCATTGGGTTAATTCCTACTAATACCTCTTATGTGTGTGATGAAGCTAAACAATGCCCAGTATTTTGCCATTTTCGTAAATACTACTGTACTGGATGTAATTGTTGCACCAACCTTATCAGTGCATCTTGTTGAAAGTTATGGTGCAGTGAAGTTATTTGGTATGGCTCTTCCATACATAGTTTTTGTAATTCCCACCAAATGGCTAGATGAATGCATGTAAACAGGGTGTTTGAAAATCTAATGAGCAAATTGGGCAGTTTTGCCATATCCATTGGTACAAAATACATCCCCAAAACAGAAATAGATAATCCCATGGGCATCAAAGAAAGCCACAGATGGGATCCTTATAGCCTGTTAGCTTTTGATATAAATCTTAATATCATGAGTACCATATCATCTGCCAGGTTTGTGATGGCATTGCAATGAATTATCAATTCCAGCAAAGTTGAGTGCCTTGAAAAAGGAAGGTTAGGGTCAAGTTAGGATAGGATTGTTTGGTGATAGAGCTGATACCTACCTTTTATAAATCAGCCTTGTACTGGTGTAAAGTTCAATTCTATTTCTTCCTCGTACACAGAGTAAATCACACATGGCTAGAAGTCTTCTAATCAAAGAACTTCCTCTTTTGTTCTTCTCCTCTCTTTTATCAAGCATGATAGCCTTCTATAGAGACTAAAATCCTCAAAAAACATGCCCAGTATAAAATAAACCAATATCACCATACCTGCTTCTGTGGAATAATATTACGATTGTGCTTTCTCTGTGATAGTTTTTTTCTGTTCTCTGTCATTCCTTATTATATTCATTGTTCATAACCACGACTATAATTTAAATGCATAAGCTCTTCGCCAATCTTCCTTATTTAATGCCCAGTTCTAATATGCATATGAGGTGATAAAATATCATGGCCTAGACTAAAGCACAGCTTAGTCCTCAGAGTGATGTTTTTCAAATAGTCTATTGCAGCAGATCTGTCCAATGAAATCCATCTTTTGATTTCCTAATTGCTGCTTCCAGGGTTATTGGAATATCGTAATGGATACAATTAACATGAGTTCCTTCAAAAATCACACTATTTCTTATTAATCACTGTGCCATTTATAGTCCAATTGTGAGGATTTGTGTGTATTTTGAAGCGCTTGATCTTCACCATTAAGTACTTTAAGTCTTCATCACTTTAAGGAAGTGTGGTTTTGTCATCTGCATATTGCAGGGTCTGATATTTTTTCCTCCACTTTTGATGTTGTGTTCATCTTAATATATACCAGCTTCTTGCATAACCTTCTCAGCCTACAGATTGAGATAAGTAATTAGGATCAAATAATACAATTCTGATGCAGAATTTTATTGTTTCTAAATCGTGAAATAACCCTTGTTCTGTTCCAAAGACAGCTTCTTAGTGCATGTACATCTTCCTCATAAACATAAAAGCAGACCCATGCGAGTGAGCATATTTGGACTCACAGAGACATTGCATGGGGTTTTTGCATCTATCAGTCTATATGGGGGGTAGCCTAATTTGTTCTTCCTCAGAGCACCTGATTGGTTTGAACAGTCCAATATATCTTTGACAGTCATACCTAAAATTTCATTTTTTAAAAGGCTGTCCATTTGTAATGATGCACGCAATTGAATTCCTTTTTGAGCTCAATAATGAAGAGGTAAACATCCTCTGTGTACTCTCCACTTTCAGGGAAGATTTTCATGACATCAGCAATGATACATTTAATTTCCCCTCTTCTTCAGAACTCAGCTTAAATTTCTAGTTGTCTCCTGTTGATGTAGCCCTGAAACAATTTTTAAACTATGTTTTGCAAAATCATGCATACATACATGTTCCATCTTAAGCACTCTACTTTTTAGTGTTCTTGTTGTGAGGTCCCATTGAGCTAGTAATAGCCTTGGTTAGAGAAAGAGTGGGAAGATTCTGAGAGGGTGCGGTTGTGAGTGCCTGTTAACAGGATTCATTTGATTGTCATCTTGTTGCATATCAAATAAGCCATCTCAGATGCTAGCGAGAGACTCTCATTACGAGCAAGAATAGTGAGTGAAACATTTTGATGCATTGATTGTTGGCTTAAATTCCAATGAGATTGATGAGTGAGTTATACAATTCCTAAAAGTGTTTAAAGAGTTAGAAACATTGTCGGAACAATTGCCTTAAATTCAGAATAGGGAAAGGGTTTTTCAAAGAAGAATGTAATATGTTCAGTGACGAGTACATAACATGTTCAAATATAAGAAACACAATGGATATTGTCTAGTTGGCCTACTTCAAAAGTAATGGAATCCCACTCCTATAGTGGAAAGCTGACTAAAGATAAGTCACGCAACTAATGATGCTCACACAAAAGTGAAGAACACTGCAAGAAGCAACTTGCAGATATATTAAATAATCATTTGTTCTTTTGTCAGACATTATATGATATTTTATTAATATTGTAGAACCTGGGCTGAGCCCCGGTGGCATAGTGGTTGTGTGCTGGACTGCGGCCCACTGGGAAGGAGGTTCAATTCCAGCTCTACGGAGCAAAGGCTGGGCCTCCTACTCCCACCATCAGAGGGCAGTGATGGCCAAAAAATCAAAAATATATATTGTAGAACTCTTCCTTATTGAATAATCTAAATTGTGTACTTATTTTGTTATATTTATTAATTTTTGTTATATTTATTAATTATTGACTGTAGGAAAGAATGACCTACCTTTCAATATGGACTTTTAAAAATTTTTGAAATGGTCATTAAGGTGCAAACCAATTGCTAAATCATTTGAATTCCAGCACTGAAATCCACCCTTTCTTTCCCTGTACAGAGGATCATACAAAACAGGGGCAAATAAATAAATAAGCCCCCAGCAATAAAGAAAGAGAAAAGACAGGAAAGGCACCAAACTAAGAGAAGGTGGAGATTAAAAAGTAGAAGAAATTCATCGTGAGCTCCCCGGGAGAACCCGTAACAAAGGGTTCCATTCCAGCCTAAGATCAGCTGCTGAAACCTACCTGGCAGAGCACACTGATTGAACTTGGAAAGGGGAAGTCTCCCCTTATGTCTCATAATTAAGTGTGCCTCAGTATTCTATCCATTCTCCAGACATATCCGATCTGTATACTCAGCAAATAGCTGGAGTATATGAAGAAGAATATGGCACCAAGATTGGCATAAAACGTATTAACAGGACAAGATGGGGGAAAACTTACTAACAACTTGCAATAAGCACATAATCTTGCTTGTTGAAAGTGAGAGGCATAGAGCCAATACTGATGAAGTTAGAAAACTAAATCCTGCAGTGTGGATTTCAATTTAATGGGAGGAAAAAAATTCTCACAAGGGAACCAAAAGATGGCATTATGATAAGTGGAATGAAGGTTGAAATAGTCAAGGAATTCATTTTAATTGGATCCACAATAAATGCTCATGGAAACAGTAGTCAATAAATCAAATGAAACATTGTATTTAGAAAATGTGCTGCACACATCCGGTAGAATGTTAGATACATGTGTTTTGCACATGTTTAAAGAGAAACTATATAGTTTATGAAAACATATATCATTTTTAGTAAAGTAGAGGTTTAGTTAGAACAAGGAGTATCCTCAAGCAAAGGCGAAATAAAAGGTTGGCAATTCAAGTTCACTGTTTGTTAAAAAAAGATGCGGCAGTCTGTTTCTTGAACTATCATTGCTGTCAAAATGTTTGGGATATTTTTACAATACCTCATAAGTTTCCTCTGAGTAGAAAATGCCTTTAAGAATTATATTTAGATTCAATAGACTTTTGCCCCTTATGCATGAAAATTCCAATGTTAATTCTCTTGTTGGGCATTTTATATTTCCCCTTTCCTTAGGGGAGTAGATTTGCATAGATTCATCTGCGATCAATCTTCTCGCCCTACTTTGTGAAAATCAATCTTTTTCAATGTAAAGAATCAGAGTTAAAGGAAAGCTAAACAGCTTGAATGAATGCTTCATTTGGTGATAAAATTATTTTATATTTGTAAGGTTCATCATTTAGAAGATGATTTTCTAAGCATCTCATATATTTTTATTCTAAGGAATTAGGCAAAGACAACAAGCAATAGTGTATAATTGCACCCACTTTATAGATGAGAATGACAAAACTCAAATAAAATCCATATTAACTTGGTGAACTAAGATGAGGTGATCCAACGCATATCTCAACATATCATAAAGCTTTCCCTTGTTCTCCAATCTAAGACATTGAAGAAATAATAATAATAATAATAATGTCATACCTTTCCTAATTATTTTTCTTGACTTACTATATTCAGGCTCTTTCCTTATGAAAAATAAATAAAATCTAAAATGCTAATTTCAAGAATGGCAAAATTGTGTTGAAATGTCTGACAAATGAGTGTAAAATTCCATAAATATTTCCCAATCAAAAATTTAATAATTATCTACATTTCTCATGTAAGTTTGGTGCACATTTATTTGCTCCACAAGGGAAAAAAAGTATCTGTCCTCCTTAAAGTGCTATAATACTGATACCTAAAGTGCAACAAGTGTCGTTTCCAGGTAACCTCTGAAGAAAGTGTTTAGAAATGTCGCAGCACCAGTGTAAGGGCCCCTGCTGTGGAATCATTCCCTTGAAATGTTCTTGTCAATATTTGTAGACGGAATCACATGCAGAAGTATTACAAATGTAATTTTCAGTAATTCACATAAGTATACAAATTAACCTTTAAAAATGCAGGAGAAAATTTGAAATGCCATCATGTCTCCTGATTAAACAATGAAGCAGTCTAACTGTAAATGAATGAATTTCTATAAAAAAACAGGTTCTAAGGTTTCATTAATAGTTATCAATCTAAAAAGTATCTCTTTAACATCCAAAGTACTGAATCTTAATCTTAATTTTCATGGTAATGTAAAAGGATGTCATGCCAACATGTGCTCAAACACAAGGGTAATCATTTGACTGCCATGCTTATATGACAAAAAAAATCTATAAATGCTAGTGGTCATTTCTTATGATCTAATATCCACCAAAGAAAACAACCCCTCACCCCATTGGTTTCAGCCCATTGTGGCACACTGTGATGGAGTGGAAGTACTCCGCAGGTTTCCAGAGACTGTAAAGCTTTCTAGAAGCACATCATCTCATCTTTTTCTGCTGAGTGCCTAGTGCATTCACTCAAATTTTGGTTAGCAGAACCATGTTTAGCGACAGGATCTGAGAGTGGTTTGTTGCCATTGTTTGAACAGAGCTAAAACCAATAGCTAATCTATTTTTGTTTTTGTTTTCTATGCAGTGGGACTAACATTAGATATTAGTTGTGAATAAGGTGTGAGATAGCATTGTACGTCTTTGCTATTGTTATTTGAAGCTATCAAATCTATTCAAACTCACAGCAACTCTATGTCCAATAGAAGAAAATACTGCCTCATCTGCCTCACCCTCAAAGTTTATCTTAGCTTTGAAGCCCTTTTTGCAGGGACAGTGTAACTCCATCCGGTCAAGGGCCTTTCTCTTTTCATTGCTCCTCTTCTTTACCAAGCAGGATGTCCTTCTTCAGGGACCATCTCTCTTGACAACATGGGCAAAAGAGATGAGATGATGTCTGCCCATTTTTGCCTTAAAGGAGCATTATGGTTGTACTTCTTTCAAGACAGATATGTTTGTCCTTTCGGTAGTCCATCCATGTTACTTCCAATACTCATTGCCAGCACCGTAATTCAAATGTATCAATTCTTCTTTGACCTTCTTAAGGAGATATTATTAAAAGGAGATATTATTAAAAATGCCATGACTTGGATTAAGTGCCCTTTAGTCTTCACAGTAAAGTCCTTGCTTTGCAAAACTTTAAAAATGTCTTTTGCAGCAGACATACCCAATGATTGTCTGAGTTCTTGTGACTGCTTCCAAGAGCATTGATTGTGGATTCAAGGAAGACAACGTCAGCCTTTTCTTCGTGGTGTTACTTACTGGTACACTTGTGAAGATTTTGGTTTTCTTTACATTGAGTTTTAATCCATACTGAAGGATGAATCCATGTTCTTCACCAGCAAGGGCTTCAAGTCCTCCTCACTTTCATTAAACAAGTTTCTCTCATCTGCATTTTTCAGGCTATTGATTAGCCTAGTTCTGACACTGGTTTGACATTTGTCTTTATGTAAGCATTTTTTTCTGATTATATCCGCAGCATACAGTGTGAATAAAGATGGTGAGAGGAAAGAATCTTGACACACGCCTTTGCTGATTCTTCAATCCTGCAGTATATCATTCTTTTGTTCTCAGAATTTCATCTTAACCCATGCAAGGGCTTTTTATGAGCATAATATAGTGTATAGTGTTCGAGAACTCCCATCCTTATCAGTGCTATCCATAATTTTTATGGCCTGTACATAATCAATAAAACACACAAGTAAACATCTGTTTGGTGTTCTCTACTTTCAGCCCAGATCCATCATCATCTGTAATGATATCCTTGTTTCTTGTCCTCTTCTAAATCAGGCTCAAATCTCTGGCAGCTCTCAGTTAAGTTCTTAGTGTATTGTTAAATGTAAAGTAAGCATCTGTCTGTACAACTGAGAAAGGCAGCAGCAACAGTGGTTAAGGACAGGCAGCTAAAGAGTAAAGCTTGAAATTCAGGTGCTGCTCCTTAAAAATTATCACTGCATATTTTTAAAGAAACAAGTACATCCAGTTAGCTTTCTGCCATTTTTGTAATGGGAAAAGATTACCAAAGCAATCTCTCTTGGAAAGTTGTGATAAGAATTAATTAAGGATGGAGCACGAAGAATGATTTCTGGAATATGGTCAGTGCAAAGGATTTATAAACAGCTGTTAGTTTAGCAGAAACAGCTGACTTCTGGGGTCAATGCCTAAAATAATATTTAGTTCAAATTATACACTCAGTAAATAATTTAGGAGAAGCAAAACCTTGCTTAAATTTTGTAGAATTTCCTTTTTTGGCATGCAGTTTAGATTTAGCCCTTTTATTCAGTCGTACAGTAAGTAGACACTGGTATCAGTTCTGATAAGTGTGAAGGATCTTACACTACAGCAATTTTCAATTTAATTAATAATTTGTAATTCCTTATTTGTTTCAATGATAGCAGGAAAATGCTTAGGAAATCTATTTCTGAAAATTGGCACGTGAAGACTTTGTGGACCACAGCAGTCTGGTCTGCAATCTATCACAGAAAATGCAGATGCAGCCTAAGTCTGTGTATGGAAGTTCCAATTCTGACTAAATGGCGCTAACCAAAACAGAAGAAAATAAAACAGATGCTTTCTCCCTCACCTTATATTTCTATGTAATGACATTTTCTATCCATGACAATATACCCACAACTTAAATAGTAGTCAAATAATTTTAAATACTTATTTTTTCTACTTCATTTATTCAGCCATACATATTCAATAGCATCCAAACATATCAGAAACGGTGGTTGTAGGGGAGGGGTAACTAGAGGACCGAACAAAATAATTCCTTTTGAGTCATAGATAATACCCAGATGAGTAAAAGCTATTTAGTTCCCTCCTACTAGGCAACTAGTGTTGGCATAATACTAATCTTTGGAATAGAGCTTATTTCAAATATAAATTAATCCCCTCAAATGATCCAAAATTGTGATCTTAGAATCTCCTGAGTTTTTTGACTTGTTCTATAAATTTAATGATAAAACTAATATATTCAGAAAAGGAGATATGTAATGTTGGCAGTCAATGAATCTGGTGTCAATTTGAGGATTAGGAGTGTAAGGATGGAGTCTAGCCTGTCTGTCTAGAGATAGACAATGAGACCTCTGTGTGGGCATGGCCTTCTCCTGAGAATGCTGAGAACTGATAATTCCTTCTTGGAGTCAGGAGACACTATCTCTCGATTCACTCGCTGGGAGACATTGCAGCTCACAAGACTCATGGAAGCATGCTGATAGATCCTGAGCCCTGGAAACTGGAGGAGCATTGGGGAAACCCCTGCCAGCATTGAGATGCTTCCACCACCACTGGACACACACCACCACTTGGACACATAAGACTTTCCATCCACTGGCCTATGATTGCCATGGTGTCATTGCATGTGTTTTGTGAGTCTGAAGAGGACTTATAAATTGGTATCTGACATATGGACTAATATCAGAGTTATGAGCTTGGACTGGATTGGGCTGGAATATTTTCTCAATGTTTAATTACTCTCGTATATAAAACTCTTTTGCACATGTGCAAGTTTATGAATTTGTTTCTCTAGTGTACTTGGACTAATATAGTTGTTATTAAAGAAATGATATTACAAAAAACAATAAGATATTATTGTAAATATACTTAGTTAGGATGCATGCATTACCTTCATTCTATAGTGTTAAATAGAGAGCAGATACAACAATAAATGTCTCTGAAATGGATGAATGAATGTGCACTTCTAACAGTGACAGTACCAATGTTTACAATACTCAATTAAGTGATTGCACTTTGCTTCTAAACTTTACAGTAGCTCTGGAAATTGCATGTCATTTCAATTCAACCTGAAATTAAGATGAAGGCTAGATAGTTTAACAGCATGTAAAAAAATCACAATGAATTATGTATAACGTTTTTGTTGACCTTGAAAATAAGGGGAAGAGATAGAATGAACATATTTAACATTCTTTAAAAGAAATTATGTATATAAACACCTTGGAACCAGACAATAGGGAAGATGACAACCGACAGCGGAATTGTTGATTATGTGTGTGTGTCGGTAACACTGTAATGTGTGCTTATTCCATGACCCTGGTTGTAGGGGACAGAGAGCTATCAGAGGTGCCTGCTGGAAGACTCCGCTTCCTACCCTAGCATGTAGATTCACCAATGACAAGTTCCATTTAGGAATCAGAAAGCTGTAAAAGAAAGTGCTCTATAGACTATCAATGTAGTTAGACAAGGTACAAATTAAACGACTAAAAAAAAACAGTAAACAAAAAAGAAAGGCACAAAGAAGTGGCCTTCATGGTTGTTTGTTTTAAGATCCATTAGTGTATAACCCCAAGTTATTTTAAGAGATAAAAGTCTAGAAGCCACCTTCCTTATTTTTTTTTCCTCTAGCTAATTCAATCATATAAATTTACAGGACAACTCAATAGGTTTCTCTGTAATAATCAGAAACTCACCTGGGTCCTCACATGGCGTGCAAAATATCACACAGATTTCTTTTTGGGAGGCATTCATGAACATGCTGTTTTATTTTTAAGTATTTACATCATATTTTATGTATTTTCATTTATATACTCTTTATAAAAATGTTTTTAAGTTCATCAAATATATAAAATACTACAAAGCAAGTAGGGCCTATTGAGAGATACAGAGTAATAAAGACTTTTTATGATCTAATGTATCATAATAGAAGCAGGCATGCGTTGCCATGGAATTTGAGATTAGAATCACCTGGTTCAGATAGCGACAACACAGAACAATTTTAGCAAAAGGTAATGCCTGATAATGCCTTTAAATGGTGAGTGGGAGTTAACTGGGAGCTTGCAACATGGCAAGAACACTTTTAGTGGAATGGAAGAAAAATGACTGCAAAGAGACCAGAGTGATAAAAAAAAAGCACTCTTCATACAAATAGCAAATTGTTCCAAATGGATAGAATTAAAGCTGAAAAAAGAACCATTGTAAAAATAAAGCCAATTTTCCCTTAGTTTGTCCATTGAATGATCCAGCCTCAAGATCTTTTAAAATATGCCTTCATAAATGAAGTAATGTACTAATTATTTGTCAATCTATATCTTTAGATATCACAGAACAATAATAGAATATATCTCTGAGGGCAAGAATACAAGAATAAGTTTGTTTAGACTTTTAGTAAACATATTGTCTCAATAATATTTTTATCACTCAAAGCAAAAATAGTAAGTAAATGAAAATAAAACATAAAAAAGGATCTATGGTACAAAATATTACCCATAATATAACTAAACCAAAGAGTCAACTGAAATGCTAATTATATGGGGCAGAGATAAAAAATAAGCATAAAGCATATGAAGTGAGGAACTAGTTTAATACATCTAAAAATATAGTCAAACAGTTTTGAAATGTCTATAAGCTGTTAGGAGCAAATAAATTGTGTGAAGAAATCAACCCACCGACATTGATATGTCTAGGGCTTCTAGAAAAGTGCATAATATGGTTCCTCTGATTGGGATGAAAGAACTACCTGTAACTTTTTGAGAAACAGCAGATAGTGAAAAGGTCTTGCTGACACCAGAGGCAGGTCAGACTGATTCCTGAAAAATATTTGTCTACACACTTTGCTTACACAGCAAGTCTTTGACAAAAATAGATCAAGCTGTGACTCATGTGTAACCCCATTCCCGCCTGTACAAAACTCTCTCTGTCCTTTTCAGATGTTAGAACACTTGGTACTTTACCAAATGCTACTGCAACTTTCCTGGTTACAAACGCAACAAGAAAGACCTGTCAGGAGATAATTTAGGAAGTAGTGAAACTTGCCTATTTCCTCTTTATTGATAAGTGGATAAAACATTTTTCTGTCTCCTCATACTGTAGCTGGATGGGCTTTGAAATACGCCAGGCTCAGAGTAGCATGTGGGTAACAAGAAAGAGAATAAATTTACTCTCTTAGTGAAGGAGGAAAGGGTGGGGAGTGAGAAGAATGAAGATCTGAGAAAACAGAATGATCACTGGGTAGACGATGCTTCTGGTTAGAAATAGAATGGGATTTTAAAATGAGAAAGAGCATCCATATTAGGATTACTATTCAAAAATAGGTGGGCCTGTAAAAAGTATTACTGCTAACATTCCAGCTCTTACATGTAGGCACAAGTTTATTCCAAACAAGCTGTGGTAACCATATCTCTCAGGAACACAAGAGGACTTCAAAAAGCCACTCAAAAATTAACTTGAGAGAAAATAAAATGGTTTGATAACATTTTAAAATCCCATCATGCACATATCTTAGTTACCACGGAGCACCTTCCCCAAAAGATCATTCTTTTTATAGATACTCTGGAATAGAATTGCTTGTTCAGCTAAATTGAAACAGGTCTATTCAGACAGTTGTGGAAACTTATTTTTATTCTATTTTTTTAATCCCAAAGCGTTAATCTTGATTGATTTTCTCAAAGGACATAGAAGAATCATGGAGGCTTACTCCAAAGTGGTAAGAAAATGGAAACCTGCATTGGTGAGAAAAAACCCCAGGAGATGGTGCTGAGGAATCTTTCCCCTTCATTGCAATGCATCTGCACGTGCTTTGTCTTAGCCAAGGGTCTTCCTGGAGCATTGTGTTCCAAGGTCTTCATTCTCCTTACAACGCTGATATTACCCCAAAGCTCAGAGAACCTTTAAAAAGGATACAATTCGTTCCCCATACGAATGTTGACACTGTCATTTCTGTTGCTATTGCTGTCATTGGGGATCTTCATGGCAGTTCCAACTCGTACTGGCGCTGTGTGCAACAGAACCAAACCATGCCCGGCCCTCGGCCATCCTGGCATTTGTTGTGATGGGTGAACGCATTGTTGCAAATGCTTTGTCAACCCACCACGTACCAGGACACCTTCATTCACATAACTCATGAAATAAGGAAGAAAAGATCATGTTATAAGCGGCATAGTGAGCTGCATTTTTCTTGTATAAAATGAAGGGATAAAACAACCCCATCTGCAAAATTACAAGCTTAAATTACAAGCTTATCATATTGAACCGGCCTACATCAGGGTGAACGTTCCTGGGAAAGAAAGCAGAGTAGTCACTGGAAGCTGAGCGATGACTTCGCATGCTATCAACACGTTCAAAAAAAGTTGGCTGTGACACACTGCAACTCCATGTACAGCTCTGATGAAGCACAGCTCTGGTTCAAAGTCTGTGAAGTCTCCCTCAGCTGGCTGGGGGCCACCTTGCAAATACGTTGTACAGGACTAGTAAGGACATTGTTGGTTTCACCATTTCATTGGTTTTATTGTGAACATATCAAAAGCGAGAACAGAGATCTTAGTTAGGGTGGGGGGAGGATTTGCTGGGAAATGGGGACGTGAGGTAGTCAATATTTATTGTGCTAACCTGGCCAATAAACACATGTGGGGTAAATTGTGGAGACTCTTCTCAGTGCTGAGATATTTACACGCTCACTGATTTTACTTTGCTCCTGTGGGTGACGTCTTGTGAGACTGCAGGAGGAGTTTGTGAGATTGAGGATGACTTTGTAGATTGGTATTGGTATTGGACCAATGTTGGACTTATTGGCTTGGTCAACACTGGGTGGGGCTGCTACCTTAACATACACTTACTCTTTATATAGCACTCTCTAGTACATATGAGTCTCTTTCGATTTGTTTCCCTAGTTTTCCCAGACTAACACAGGAGGTAAGAGAAAGCACAAGACTGAAAAAAGTTTTAAAAGCAATTATGGTGATGATTGAAAAACTGTTTAATACATTTAAACCATTGAAATGTATAGCTGTATATTGGTTGTCAATACAACTGTAAAAAATGGTAAATAAATAATGTTCTGGCTGAAAAACAAAAGGAAGAAAGAAGAACCCAGAAAGGATTGCACACAAGGTGTCTACATGGAGAGAGGAGGCAGTGGTACACAGCAAATCATAGAGAGGCAGACTTGCAGGTACACAGAACAAGAAAGGATGAATACCTTGGGCTGCAGGTCTATTTGCAGAGTGAGATGCCTTTGTATGTTCATCAGCTTCCCTACCACTTTGTGATACTTACCCAAGCAGGGCAGAGGACAGGGGGCTGCGTGGCAAGGTTGATAGGAAGCACTGTGGACAAGAGAACAGTGTGGTTAATGTTTTGAACCTTATTTTTAACCTAGTGGCCCCCATAATCACGAGCATCATCGATGCCATGGCAATGGATGACTGAGTGGAGTCGAGCAGTACAGAGCTGTGGAAAGGTGGGTGGGGTCAGAACAGGAAGGATTGCCTGATCTCTGTCTCATAGCAATGAGCCTTGGGTGGGTGAAGAGCTGGGTTCTCTTGCCTTGTGTAGTTGGAGGAGGTCAGCTGTGTCTTTCACCCCACTTCCTCAAGAGCAAAAAGGAAACACTGTGATTTTTCACAGGGTCAGCTAATTTCAATGTGTTATAAAGATGTCTATAGTTATAGGGTTTGTGATAAACTTCTGAAATTATTTTCTAAGTAAGCATTATCCTGACATGAAAAGTGATTGAAGGTAAATACTCTGGAGACAGCCTGTGTGAATTCAATTGAAAACCACTATTTATTTGCCCTATAACATTGGGTAAGTTATTTATCTTCTTGGTTTCTCATCTTCATCTATAGGACACCTTTCTCCTAGGGCTGTTGTGAAGATCAAAGGAGATAATAGATGTAAGGGAGTTGGAAAAATTGCTAGCACCTAGTCAATGCTATAGGAGTAAGAGCTAATATTGTTATTTTCTCCAGGCCACTCTCACATAGGATTAAACTAAATGTTTAATGAAATACTAACAACTGGAGCCTAGCAGTTATTAAAATAGAAGACTACAGAATTTGAAACTCTCAAGAACACCAGACTTCCTGGAGCATAAATTCTGCATGAATCTTTGAAACCACAGCCCTAAGATAATCTTTAAATCTAAAGCCAAAAGTGTCCCTTGAAGTCTTCATAAAACTAAACAATAGCTTATCTAAATAGTAAACTGCCATGAGCATTATGCTTCTTAAAGAGCCATTCTATATGGAATCAAACTGATAACAGCAACACAAAGGATTTGACAGAAGTGTAAGGGAAATGTTCCATGGTTAAAGGGGGAGGAAAAACTTCAATAAAAGAGTGTGGAAATGATCACACATCTCAAAAATATGTAATCAGTGTTACTAAATGGTACATGTACAAGTGGCTGAGTTGATGTATGTTTTGCTATGTATATATACAACAATAAAACAGAATATGTATTGTTTTAAAATAAATGCCTAAAGTATACTGTGTAATTTGGAGAATTTCTGACTGCTATTTAATTTAAGAACATAGCTATTGCATTAACTATGCCAATCTCTCCCCTTGGAAATTTTTCTTTTTCCTAAGTCTTCACTCTACCAATAATGACCTCTTTTCCAGGGTCTGATCTTTCCTGATGAAATGATTAAAATATTTAAAATAGAATTTAGCCACCTTTACTCCTAAGGAGCAAACTTTCTGGCTGTATTTCTTACAACATAGGCTTGTTCTTTGGCAGTTAACAATACATTTAATATTCTGCCAGCAGCACAATTCAAGTGCTCAGTTTCACTATCGTCTTCCCTAACCGTTGCTCTGATTTCACATACACCTGAATGACTGGAAATACTGTGGCACAGGCCAGCGACATCTTAGCCCTCAAGTGAAATTTTTGTTTGTTAACAATTTTAAAAAGGCCTGTACAGCCAATTTCCCCAATGCATTGCATCCTTTCATTTCTCGAATGCTTCTTCTCTGAGTGTTGATTATTGACCCATGTGAAATAAGATCCTGAGCAAATTCAGTTTTTCTTGGACATCATACTATACTGTCTGTTGACCAATTATAAGGATTTAAGAAAAATGTACATTAAGATGCAATCCAATCTGTAGGCTGGGGTCATTGATTTCCATCAGTGTTCCCAGATCACCTCGCTTTCAATAAGCAAGATTGTGTCTCAAATCATTCATGATCCTAACTTAAATGAATCATTAAATTGTATCATGATTCCAATCCCAACAATGAGATCTTTATGTGGCTCAGACTCTCTGAAAATTTTCCAAACATTTGGATTGACTAATGTAGAGAACAATCAAAATCCTGATACACACCTATCCTGAAATTAAACAATAAAGTATTCCTTTTCTACTGGAAAACCTGCCTTTGAGTCCAAGTACAGTGAAGTGCAAGGGAATTTATATTCTCCTCAGTATTATCCATAACTATTTGGGGGTCTACATGATTAAATACAATAACAGTCTGTCACAACAAAAGTGAGCATCTCTGTGTTCTTTTTGAGGGAAGTAATGACATCTCTCCCTCGGTGGCCCTTACTGAAACCAGCTTGAATTTCTGTATTGTTCATGTATTGTAGTAACTGTATTTTCATTAGCATCCATACATTCAAAACAAATGTCAGGATTTCTTCTGACATCTTCTTTGATATGCTTTTTCTTTCCCTGTTTGTTTATTTTTAGTGATATTTGATTTCTTCATGCATGATGTCATTCCATAACTTGTCAAGTCTTTGACCACTGATGACTCTATTTGCATGTAATTTTCATTATATCATTTGATGATTTCTACATTCTCACTGGAGCACCTTTTTTTGAAATGAGCACAAATATGGATCTCTTTTGTCAGTTGGCCAAATAGCTGTCTTCCACATATCCTGGAATAGATGAGGGAGTGCTTCCAGTGCTTTCATCATCTGTTGAAATATTTTGAAAGGTATGCTTTCAATTCATAAAGCTTTAGGTTTTGCTAATGCTAATGCCTGGAATTATTCCTTCAATTGCAATGGTTCTTGATCATAGTCTAGCTATAGAAATGGTTGATAGTCAACCAATTGATTTTTTGATCATTTATTACTCCTATCTTCTTTTCATACTTTTTGCATTGTTCAATATTTCCTCTATAAAACCCTTCACTATTCCACTCATTCCTTTTTGAGTTCTCAAATGCTGGGTCTTTTTACATTGCTTTATATACTTTGCTTTGAGGCCAAGAATTGCCCTTTGAATTTTTTTGCTAATCTCTTTCATCATCTCTTCCATTCCCATTAGCTTTCTCTACATTCAAAAGCAAATTTCAAGATTTCTTCTGACATCTTATGTGACATTATTTCTCATTTCCTGTTTGTTTGTTTTTTAATGATATTTGATTTCTTCTTGGATGATGTTATCTCGTAACTTGTCAAGCCTTTGACCATTACTCTTCAATTTCCCCAATATGTTCTTAAGATTGAGAAAATGACTTACTGTCCCCATATGTCCTCTGGATACCCAAAAGGCAAGGAGAATCTAACTCCAAAGATGATTCAAATATTATGGCACAAAGATCACATGAGTTTCCACTGTCTGCCCTTTTAATTCTATTCTAACAACAATTGACCGTCCCAGGGCACTCTACTGCTCTGGTTGGTTCAAAAAACCATTACAATGACTATGCATTGATCACAGACAACACATCCAATTTTGAGTTTTCTTTAATGCATGTAGCAGGTTACCACGTTAGGATAAAAAACCATTAAAAATGCAGATCTCTTTTCCACAGTAGCGCAGCTTCTTAGCCATTTCAGCAGAAATGTCTCTTTCTGGTCCTTTATCTCTCTCTGTTCCTCATCCTCTTAGCTATGCAGTTCCTTGACCGTCTGGTCTGCTTAAACAGGTATCAGAAGGGCATCCCCTTTTGCAAGCCAGTATCTTGTCTTGAGGCACTCAGTCTTGCCTGTGGAATTCTGCTGTGCACAGGATTCCTGTGAATGGGAATGGATTGGATGGTACCTAAAAGAAAAAAGGACAAGAGGAATCTGAATTGGATCAACGATAGTGAGTTTAATTTTGAGCTCTTATGAAATGTCTGGGATTTATAGTCTTTCCTCCTAGAACATCTTGAAAAATATTTATGATATACTTATAAAACTTGAAAATATCCCATTATTTTCAAAAGGATGATTGTTGTCCTACGAATTAAACTGATGTGAATGAAAACAAATATGTAAAATTGCTCATAAATAAGGAAATGGTGGTCATTATAAGAATAATTATAAATTTAAAATGAATAAACTTATTATTTAAGTTATATAAAAATAAAAATGAGAAATCAATTACATGTATGTATTAATTACCTTTATACATACATGTGTAAAAAGTGCATTGCCTTTTAATCTTATACTTTTTCTTGTTTTTTTGTTTTGTGGGGGCATCACTGCCCTCTAGTGGTGGGAGTAGGAGACCCAGTCTTTGCTCCTGTGGAGCTGCTGCTGGATTTGAACCTCCATCTCAGTGGACCGCAGTCCCGTGCACAACCGCTATGCCACCGGGGCTCAGCCAATCTTATACATTTTTAACATGAAGATTTGATCAGTTAAAAGGAGAAGAAGAATACCAAGAATCCCTGTTATATTTTTGTCATGGCAAATTATCACAAACATAAGGCCTTAAAATGATAAAAATTTACTATCTTGTATTTTTGGAAAGCAGAAGTCTGATATAGATCTCACTGACCTATGATTAAGATAGACTGTGACCATTTGTGAATGTTCTAAGTGAACCTGTTTTCTTTATGTTTTCAGCTTCGATAGACTGTCCTCACTCTTGGAAGAGCTTTCATTTCAATGAAATATTCACATTAAAATTAATTTACAATTTCCTTGAATAACATCACAAAATATGTCATGCAAAAGCTGTCCTTTACATTTTATATTTAAATAAGTCCATGATAATCATCTTCATTCTTAAGAGGTATCTTCATAATTTATAATTTTGATACCATTTTGAAAATTATATATATATTATTTCCATCTTCATTTTTTCACTTACGCAATGCTTAGGGTTTATTTTCTTAATTTGAACCAAGTTTCAGAAAACTTGCTCTTGAGATTTTTGTTTTTCCCTGTTTTTTTTCCATTCACTTTATTTTATTGGGAACTATGGCAGTTATGTGCTTATGTTAATTTTATGATTGAAATGTAGAGGTGGAGTCTAGCCTGTTAATCTGGAGATAGCCATTGAGTAGCCAATGAGTAACCAATGTGGGCATGGTTTTCTCTTGAGACTTCGGGGAAATCTCATGATATTTCCCTTGTGAAGATGAGAAGCTATCTTCCCCAGTTGTTGTCAGTTAGTCTCAGAGACGATGAATCACGGAAAAGACAAAATGGCAGCCTCCGAGAGATTGGAAGAGCTGGCGGAGAGACCAACATGGCTTTGCGCTGATGGAGGCAGGCCTCTGAAGCTGGAGCGGCATGCTGTTGATGGACCCTGAGCCCTGGAAGCGAGGAGCCATGGGGAGGGTCCTGCCAGTTCTGGGATTCTGCCCCCACCGATCTGTGACTTTGTGAGTTGGAAGGAGACTTTATAGACTGATTTTGGGCATTTGGGTTAATATAGGACTTATGTCTCTGAACTGGACTGGTCTGGGTTGCCTTCTCAGTGTCATATTCCTTTTGTATATAAACCCTTTCCTTATATCGATATGCATGTCTATGAAATTTGTTCCTCTAGTCTACCCGGACTAACACAGGAACTCTTACATTCTGAAACTCAAACAGAGAAAGCATGATAGGACAATTGCTACTACTATCAGTTTCATAATATTTTCTTTCTTTCTGAACTCTTTGATATCAGTTCCCCTTCCTCCAGGAACTCTTTTTGCTATTGTTATGTATTATGATTACTTATGCATATATATGTGTGTGCGTGTGTACACTTTCACCTACAATTCTATTATTTGCTGTCTTTGTGTGGGTTGTACGCACATCAGCTTCTTCTCTGTTGCTAAAGGACCATCCATTCTGGCATTCCTGCACCAAAGGATCTTAACTATACACATAAGGATTCATGGGTCTAACATAAAGTGACCAGATTTTAAGCAGGACACCATTGACTGGGGGGTGGGGGGGTGGCTCTTGATTAAAAATTTGGTCTATATGGAGCAGCAAACATTTTCATAGAATGCAAAAATAGTATTGCAATATATTTATTTTAATTTTAAAACACCATGGAACACAGATTGTAAAAAAAATGGGATGTCTGGTCACTTTAGTCTAACAGCACTAATGAGATAAAATGTAAAATTTAATAGTAGGAGAAAATATTACAGAACCAGAGAATTTTTATGGATTTTGTCAGAGCTATACTGCTATTCCACACCCTGAATTATTTACACTGTCACTCCCACCTGTTCAGATCCTCTGTGCGAGCCTGTCAATTGTCTTGAAGGTGGGTTTGGAGTCCACTTTGCTCCTTCACATAAGTTTGAATGTTTGCTTTTGAACTTCTGATATTTATTCTCACTGATATCTCATTATTATACAGAAAGGAGTGATTCTTCCATGTGGGCTTTGTTGTTTCTCTGCTCAATGACCACATGTTTTACTACAAGCCTTCAGGATTCCAGATGCAATATTTTTCTGATAGCTGGCACCATCATCTGTCTTCACCACATTTGCTTTTGCACCCATTTCATCTTCAGGGATCATATCTGGAAGGTGAGAAGCACACCGTGCCACATTATTAGAACAAACCATCTTTACACAAATGAGATTTTAGAGGGGTCCCAAAGATCATCTGCTTTCCTTATTGAATTTATATGCATGTACATGTATAAAATACACCTATTAATATATTCTATATTTTTATAATATATATGTTTGCTTTCTTCTTTCATCATTTTTTTCTTTCCTCCTGCCTCACTCTCATGCATACCCTTTATTCATCTCTCAGTAATTCCTTCCCTTTATCCCATTCCTCCTCCACGCTTCCCCCAGGAACCCTTGCTGTTATCCTTAATGATCAAATCGACCAGGTACACTACACCTTCGTCACCATCAATTTTGAATGTTTTCTATTCTCTCTTTCTGTCATTATTTGCTCAATGTTCACTCCCCAGCCTCCTCCCCTCACGTCCCCATGGAACTGAGTGTGTGTGTGTGTGTGTGTGTGTGTGTGTGTGTGTGAGAGAGAGAGAGAGAGAGAGAGAGAGAGAGAGAGAGAGAGAGAGAGAGAGGATTGGTTATTCTCATTTTGAGTCATGCCCCATCAACAAATGAAAGTTCCAAAGGTTTTATTTCTTTTGAATTGTGACAGTGTGCCAACCTGAAAGTCTCATCTTCCTGCACTATATCTGACAATGCCCCACTGCTTTTCATAACATTTTCATTGACTAATCCCTTTGAAGAGAAGAACATATTGCTAAGAAGTAAAATGATTCACTTAATTAACATATCTCTTTTCTAAAATTCTCCTTAAAGTGTTGAAGAGCCAATTGTAACTTTAAGCACTAAAATTCACTGACCAAAGCCATTGCATGTTCAATACTCTATGCACCAGGCAGTTGCACATTGAATGCAGTAGACTGAAAAAGAACCAATGCATTTGAACTATGGTCATGGTGAAGGGTGTTTAACTTTCCCTGGAAAGAAAGACAAAGAATGTCTGTCTCAGAAGTACAGGCAGAATGGTTCTTTTTATTCTTTTTTTAAATATTTATTTATTTATTTATTTATTTATTTATTTTAGGATATCACTGCCTCTGGTGGTCGTGGGCACTACCCAGTGCTGCTCCTGAGAGCAACCGCTGGGTTTGAACTGCCACGACCGAGGGCCACAATCCCGCACTCAACCACTTACACCATCCGGCCTCAGCCCCGGAATGCTTCTTAGAAGCTAATAGTGTGAGGCGCTTTCTCAAGTACATCCAGCATGTTATTAGAAGAGACATGTCCCAGAAAAAGTGCAGTACTGGTTGTAAACTGGAAAGACAGTGAGAAAACAAAAGCCTTTGCGTGAGATGTATGTATTACAGCAGCTGCATCCCAGAACTCAAATTAACCAACACTAATCTGTGTTTTTGTGTGTGCATAGTTTTGCTGTAATTTGGAACCAACTTGATGGCATCTAACAACTTCTATTCGAGTTCATTATAAAAAACACAAATGGTTATTTCACTCCTTTCTATCAGAATGTAGTTTTCACCAATCTAATATTGTAAATCTAACCAGAGCTGCAAAGGGTTTGGATTTTCAATTTCATTGACGTCTCTGATTGGTACTATTTCTTAATTAAAATGACAGAGGGAATTCGTTCTCTGACAAAAGTCCATGAAAGAGAGCACATTTTTAACTTTGCTACTGAGCCCCATGTCTCATTTCGTATTTAGCTGGGTTTGGACAACAAGCTTTGGATTTGTAAAGTGAAGTATTATAGGCATGTAGAAGGAGCATTCAGAAGTGGTAAAAAAAAATGGAGGAAAGTTTTGAATGGGTAGCTAGTGTTATTATTTTTATAAAAGAACGCCTAAGCAAGAGAAGACCCAAATGAGAAAGTTCGTAGGTTAAAAAAAATGTGCATGTCATACACTAATTAAAGTATTTTTGGTTTGAAACAAAGGAAGAAACCATATAACTTCCAAAATCATTACCCTTATGCTTGATTAGTAATACCTTTGGTAGTTATAACTTTTGTAGTTATTAAAATTTATACATAATTATTATATGTCGCATGCTAATTAAGCGTACAGCATTTTGTTGTTTTCATGCTAGGTTAAAGATCTTTGTTCTTAAGCATTTGATGTTCATTAGAAAGCCTCATATCTGATAAAAGGTAAAAGAATGTGTTTTGATTTATTCTCTAGTCCTGTATACTCATTAGAGGATTTTTAAAATTCTGTGATTTATTATTAATTATAGCACAATTATTAAAAGCTCAACATTTAAGAAAAGGAAAATATGAATGCATATTTATACTTAATTGCATTCTATTGAATAAATGTATTACTAGTTTCGTCCTTTGCAAGTTGCAAATGTTTTCCCCAAATAGGCAAAAGTGCACTTGCAAGGTTTTTGCTCTTGAGTGAATATTGATACAAGGGCAAAATTGTATGGATTAACCTAGTTTACCTATCTTTAAATGATCACAAGCTATATGCTGTGAAACTTTCTTATTCTGTATGCCACATATTTTTAGAGGGAAATCTTGTTATCCTCCCAAATTTAGCATTTTCCTTCTCCAGAGACATTAAAAATGGCATGTAGACAGGGGAAATTTTAAAACATGAATTAAGGAATAATATTTGTATTGAGAAAAATGTTCTTCTAGCTTCAAGAACCACATATTGATATAATTTTCATGTGTAAAAACAATTTATACCAAGTATAAAATGGCAAGAGTTCTGGAAGCCTAAAAGAAGCTTGCATAATTTAGCATTTTTTCCATGCCAACAGAATATATAAAGAAAATGCTATGAAATGTAATGTAGAATGATGCAAAAATCCTTTGATTCAATGGATATTTTAGCTTTCTGTTGTTCTTAGGTAACCCTAAGACAGACAGACAAGACAACGCCCAGTCTCAAGCCGTCTTCACAATTGTTCTTATGTTTGTGTCTCTTGCAGCCACTGTCAAGGGCCATCCTCTTTTTTAGGAAGAGACTCATTGGCACCTAACAAAATCAATAACAATTACTTTACCAAGCAGAGTGTCCATTTGAGGAACTAGTCTCTCCTGATAACAAGTTCAATGTACATGAGACAAAACCTTGCCATCATTACTTCTAAGGCACACTCTGGTTGTATGTCTACCAAGATACATTTGCTATTGTTTTAGCAGACACGACAATTTTCATGTTCTTTGCCAGAACCATAATTGATTTTTTCTGTGATATTCCTTATTTAATAACCAGCATTCATATATTTGGGAGGCAATTGGGTCAGGTTCAGTATAGTCTTCAAAATAGCATCTTTATTGTTCATTATTTGGCGAAGTCATGTAAAATAGACTTACCCAGTGCACTGTATCTTTTGATCACTGACTAGTGATTCGATTAGCATTCGTTTGGAACCACGGAGGATGAAATCATTGGCATCATTCGTTCCCTGCCTATGGCAATATTAGATCCTGGTCCAGTTGCATTTTGGTCTTCCTAGCATTGCCTTGCAATCCATCCGGAGGCTAGATCTTCATAGCAAATGCTTCCAGTTCTCCTCACTTGCAGCAAGTAAAGTTGTGTCATCCAGGTTGTTAAAGGTTTTTCTCCAAACCTTATGCCTTGTTGTTTTATGTTTGATCAAGTTTTCTCACTATTTGCTCAGTAAAAGGACTAAATTAGTATAGTGGGAGGAAAGAACCTTGACCCATATATTTCTTAATATTATACTATGCAATATCCCCTGTCATTTGATCTCTTTACAGGTTCTGTAGGAGCACAAATAAGTCTTCTGAAATTCTCATTTTTTCTAGGTTATTCTTAGTGTGTTGTGATTTACAGAGTCAAATGATTTTGCATAGTCAATGAATCACAAATAAACATCCTTCTGTATCCACAACTCATTCTCCATCACCAATGATATAACTTCACTCACATCTTCTCACTGACTTGAACCACGGACAACTCCCTGGGTTTCAACTTTTGCTGGATAATCTTCCACACAATTTTGCTTGCTTAGTATATCAATCCTTATAATTTGCACATTCTGGTGGGTGCCCTGATTCTGGAATAGGTGCAAGCATAGCTCTTTTCCAGTCAGTTGAGCAGGGAACGGTCATTCAAATTTCCTGGTATAGATGAGTGCATGTTGCCGATGCTTCTTCAGTCTGTGGAGTCATTTCAGTTGATGGCCCGTAAATTGCTGAAGTTTTGTCTGATTTATGCCTCCAGTGCAGCAGGGACATCTTCCATGAGGACCACTCACTCTTGCTCTTGTCCACTCTCTTGAAAGGGTTGCACACTGACCGATTTTTTCAATGACTTTGTGCATTGTGTTCTGCTTTTGTATTTTGATGCTTTCTACACCACTCAAGATTTTGCCCACAAATATTTCCATTAGAACTTACAAATTGATTATTTTTCGTGAA
The DNA here is from genome assembly GCA_004026705.1 of Nesogale talazaci. NCBI lineage: Eukaryota > Metazoa > Chordata > Mammalia > Afrosoricida > Tenrecidae > Nesogale > Nesogale talazaci. Next base: position 61,180 of record PVJH01003484.1, read on the forward strand.
TCCATTCTTTGAGACATGCTTGATCATTTATTCCATTTCTTGTTAGCTACTTTACAACCAAGAGCAAGTTTCAGTGTCTCTTCTCATATCCATGTTTTCCCCTCTTGTCTTCTTTTTATAATCATGTTATTGGGGGCTTTTACATCTCTTATAACATTCCATACATCAATTGCTTCAAGCAGGGTTTTATATATGCTGCCATCATCATTTTCTAAGCATTTACTTTCTATTTGAGTCCTTCGTCTCAGCCCCTTTTTCTCCCCCACCCACACTCATGGCACTTTGAAAACTTATAAAATGTAATCGTTTTTATGTCTTTTTTTTGTTTTTGTGGGCATTACTGCCCTCTGGTGGGAGTAGGATGCCCAGTTTTGCTCCTGGTGAGCTGCTGCTAGATTTGAACAGTCAACTTTGTGGGCCACAGTCCTGCACACAACCACTGTACCACCGGGGCTCAACCCCCTGTTTTTATGTCTTACATCAACCACCATCTCAACCACCAACCTTTGCTCAGGTTTCCACTGCTCATCACCTTGGGGGTGGTAAGTGATTATACATCAATCACTGTGATCAATTTCCCCTTTTTTTCCTCCTCTCCTACCTTTTCCCTTCCTTCCTGGTATCTCTTTTCCTAACTCTGTTCCAGAGGGGTTTATCTGACATGGATTCTGTGTGTTGGGAGCTCTTATCTCAACCAGTGTGCATGCCCTGGTCCAGCCAGAACTGAAAGACAACATTGGGGTCATTATTGTGGAGGTGGGGAAGCCTCTACAAACCAGAGAAATATTGTCTGTTTAATTAATGCTGTACTTAGCCTTGGTTGACCCATCCCTTCTTTGTGACCCTCCTGTGAGGGGATGCCCTACTATCTACAGATAATGTTTTGGGTCTTTGCTCTGGCTCTCCTCATTCTTAACAATATGGGATATTTTTTGTTTGCTGTTTTGAGTATTATGTTGCCTGTTATCTGATTTTGTAGACACCTCATAATCCCTTTGCTTTTTCAATGTGGGCTTTGCTGCTTCTCTGCTAGACGGCTGTTATTTAACTTCAAGCCTTTAAGACCCCAGACAATATATTTTTTGATAGCCAGGAACCACCATTTCTCTCCCCCACATTTGCTTATCCATATATCATATCTCTAGCAGTCAAAGCAGGAGAGTGGGCAGCACACTATATTTTGTTAGAACAAAGTGTTCTTACATTGAGAGAGGGCTTGAGCAGACCCCCAGATCTGATCATTTATCAATGTATGGCCATATAAATATATGTACCTAGACAATATCTCTATTTTTATGAATTAATATGCTTACCCACGTGCACACCTAAGTTTATACCTCTATCCATAGCTTTGCTTCCTAGGTCTTTCCTCTGTTTCCTTTTAACCTTCCTCCTGTCCCACCTTCAAGCTTGCCTCTCTTTCATCTCTAAGTAATTGCTCTCAGCTAGATTGCTGTTGCTCCAGTACCACTCGAAGCTCTACATCCTCCTCCTTCATGCTTTTAGTTCCCTAGTTGTTCCCCTATCTATGGCCTGGCTTTTCACTACTCCTTTCCCCATCTCCTCTTATCCCCAACCAGGCCCCTCCTTGCTTTCTCCTCTTGCTTGCTTCCCATGCCTATATTAGATCAATAGGTAAGACAGCAATAACAAAGAGAAAGCAAAACACAAACAAAAGATTGAGTAAAATGAGAGAGAAAAACCAGGGGGAAAAACAAAAAAGTATACATCATTGTAGTTCTTCCCACTGTCTTTTATGACTATCTACTCACATGTTCTGCGGGGATCCAGGAACTGCCTTTACTAGACTGAAGTCTATCTGGGGAGCTCCTCAGTGGTGTTGTGGCTTGGATTTGCTCCTTCTGCCAGTCTGCCATGTCCCCATCTTGGTTCATCCCACTGAGGGGGATCAGCCCAGACACACTCCCCACCCTGGGTCTTCAGTACTGTCCTCTGATAAGGTTTGCGCCAGTGAGGGACAGCATTCCTCAAACTGCTTCCAGCCCTACAGCCCTTTCTGTGTCCTTACACCTCCATGTAAGGACACCATCCTCAGAGCGTGGTGTTCCAGTATGGAGTTTGGTCCCTTGCTCTTTCTTTTTCCTTCTAGATTTGCTTCAAATGTTTGTGGCAGACAGATCCCTGTCCCAAACCTCCAGTGTTGTCCTCTGTAACACTTATTTGGTGTGGTGGAAGGGAGATCAACTGTTCTATAATTTGGGTAAGCCTGGTAGCCCTCTCTGTTCTTGAGTTGCTCCATATGGTGAAGTGGCCCCATTGATGGAGTCCGCACTCGCACTCTCCTTTCTGTGGAGGCATAAATAATATCCTTCCCCTGAGTGGATTTGTGCAGTACTCTCCCAGTGCCATCATTTTCCTCTCTTTTTTTCTCCCTTTTCAACCCTGTCCTCCTCTTCCCTTCTTTGTGTTAGAAGGACATGCACATTCTTCGGTTTAGTCTGTTCCCTGCCCAATTTCCTATACCTCAGTATATAAAAAGTGATAGATGACTTGTCTTCTATACACACAGTGCCGATAATTTTTACCGCATTGACTCATGTTGCACTTACCTTGTTGTGATTGGATAGCTTCACTTAGCATCATTTCCTTCAACTTTTTCCATAATGTGATATGTTTGATGTGAGCCTCGGTGTTTTTTAGAGATGCATAGTATTCCATTGTGTGATGTACTAGAGTTTTCCACTCCACTCCTTTATCAATGGAAATTTAGATTGTTTCTGATTCACTGCACCACAAGGAACATTAGAGCACAGATAGCTGGTCATTTCTGTTTTTGTTTCTTTGGGATATCTGCCCATAAAGGTATTGCTGGATCATATGGCAAATCAATTACCATTTGCTGTAAACACTCCCAGATCACTTTGCACAGAGGCTGTATATATATCTACATGACCACCAGCAGTGGAGGGGAGTACCTATCTCACCGCGTCCCCTCCAAACAATTGTTGTGCTACGAGTTTAGGATTGAGTCTATCTGTAAGTGTGTTAGGTGGTATCTCATAGTTGTTTTCATTTGCATTTCTTTGATGGTTAATGATCAGGAGCATTTTCTCATGTTTATTGGGCATTCACGTCTCCTCCCTTGTAAAACATCTGTTCAGATCTATTGCCCACTTCCTTAGGGAATTAATGATTTTCCTTTTTTTTTTTCAGGCTGGGTGAGTATTGTAGATTTTAGTAATATGCCCATTGTCTGCTGTAGAGTTGCTTCCACTCGGTGGGTTCTCTTATTATTCTCTTGGTGGAGTCTTTTGAGGCACAAAAGTGTATATCCCACTTGTCGACTTCAGCTCGTGTGTGTGTGTGTGTGTGCGCCCTTCCCTATTTCAGTTAGCCTATGTAGTCCCTGTGCCAAGGTTCTTAGGTTTTTCTTGATCCCTTTGGTGATGGCCTGATAGTTTGGGGTTTTACTTCTACATCTGTGATCCACATTAAGTTTTTCTTATAAACGGGGTGAGGAAAGTTCTTGTTCCATTTTTCTATAGGTGGATATCCATGGTTTCCAGCAATACTGGTTAAAAAGGGTATCCACTTCCAACTTGATGCTTTTGGGGCCCTGGTTGAAGATCAGTTGTTTTAATGCAGGTGGTTTTATTTCTAAGCTTTCTGTTCTATTGGTCTGAGTACCTGTCATAATTCCAGTACAACACTGTTTTGACCATAGTGGTTGTATAGTAGGTGTTAAAGTCAGGTAAAGTAAGCCTTCTGACCTTGCCCATCTTCTTGAGGAGTTCTCAGCTCATTCTGAGCTTCTTTACATATAAAATTGATGGTCAGTTTTTCCAATATTTTGAAGAAGGTTGATAGTATTTGAATCAGGATAGCATTCAAATTATATAGTGTCTTGGGTAACAGAGATATACTTACTATACCCAGTCTTCCAATTCAGAAGCAAGGGATATTTTTCATTTGTATAGGTTTTTTATTCTTTGTTTTCCTATAGGAGGGTTCAGTGGTTTCTTTTCTAAAAGTCTTTTAGTTTTAGTCAGTGTGTTTTTTTTTAGTTGCTGTGAGGACTACTGCCTTTCTCATCCTCTATAGCTTGCAAATCAATAGTTTACTGTTTCTTTGTCTTTATCCCACCACTCTTCTGAATTCCTCTATCACTGCCAGTATTCCTCCTGTGGATATTTGAGGTTTTTCAACATAGAGACTCACTTTGTCTACAATAGTGGTAGTTTCACCTCCTCCTCTCTCAACTGGATATCTTTAATCCCCTTCTGCTGCTCTATGTTCTTAGCTAGGATATTCAGTAAATTGGTGAGAATAAGTGGAGACAAGGTACACTGTTACCTAGTCCCCTTTTTCAGAGGGGTTGTTTTCATTTTTTCTCCATTGAAAATGATGCTGGCGATTGGCTTTTTATAAATAGCTTGTAGTAACTTGAGGGATTCCTCTCCCTTGCCTATCTTCTTGAGTGTCTAAATTAGGGATGGGAATCGTATGCTGTCAAATACTTTTTCTGGGTTTATCAATATTACTATATAATGCTTATCCTTTTTCTTATCAATGTTGTCAATAAAATTGATGGATTTTTGCATGTGAAATCATCTCTGTACCCCTGGAATGAATCACACCTGATCATTAAGGGTGATATGCTTTATATACCTTTGCATTCCATTGGCAGATATTTTGTTATGGATTGCAGCACATGTGTTCATCACAGATACAATTCTGCAGTTTTCTATTTCTTTGAGATCCTTGCCCTGTTGGCTATCAAAGTTATGCTGGTGGGGTTGCTGCATAATCTGTTTTCAATTTGAGACCATTGAGAGAGAAGAGGTGACCGGAACTCTTTACAGATTTTTCTTTCTGTGTCATTGGTTTTGTTGTTGTTGTTTGTTCTATCATTGTTCTACTTTACAAATCTGACTAGACCACAAGATGTATACTGATGCAGATAAGAGCTAAGAATGCAAGGAATCCAGGACAGATAAATCCATCAGGGCCAATAATGAGAATAGCAATTCTAGGGGTGTAAGTGGAAGGTGGTGGAAAAAGGGCGAAGTGATCACAATGATATAAATATAACCCCCTCCCAGGGGGATGGTCAACAGAAAAATGGGTAAAGGGAGATATTGGTCAGTGTACTATGAACAAAAATTATAAATTAGCAAGAGTTTGTGAGGGTGATGATGGGACTGAGTTAATACCAAGGGCTCAAGTAGAAATAGCATGTTTTTAAAATGATGATGGCAACATACGTACAAACATGCTTGATAAAATGGATGTATGGATTGTGATAAGAGCTCTGCAAGCTCCCAATAAAGTGAATTTTTAAAAAAGAGTGAAGGGGTGAAATTGAACCTGTCAATCTGGTTGCAGCTCCAGGACCTCATTTGGAAGCACGAAGGAGATAAATAGCTCACTGGAGGCAGGACACAGGCTCACTCCCTGGGAGGCGTTCCTGCTGATACAACACATAGAAATATACTAGTGCCCTGGAGCTGGAGCAGCCTCGGAGAGACCCCCGCGAGCGCTCAGATATCTCCACCATTGCTGAGTCCAAAACTCTTTTCACCCACTGGCCTGTGATCTTCCTGCATTTGGTATCATTGCATGTTCTCATGAGACTGAATTTATACATTGGTATTGGACATATGAATTAATGTCAGACTTATGGACTTGATCTGGACTGGGCTTTGATGTTTATTAATATATGATTGCTCTTTACATAAAGCTCTTTCTTTTTTTTTTATATTGGCACCACTGCCCTGGTGGAAGTAGGAGGCCCAGCCTTGCTCCTGGAGAGCTGCTGCTGGATTTGAACCTCCAACCCAGTGGGCCACAGTCCCGCGTACAACCACTGCGCCATTGAGGCTCAGTCCAAAGCTCTTTATTATATACATGTTATAAATGTGTTTCCTACTTAACCCAGACTAACACAACTGAAATTTATAGAATGAGTTTGGGTGTTTGTCATCTTTTTCTATGCTCTGGAATAATTTGTGGAGTATATCAGTGCCAACTCTTCCTTGAATACTTAATAGAAGTCTATGTAAATACATTATTTATAGGTGGTGGTAGTTACATAACCTGGTGTCAATTTGAAGATTAAGAGTGTAGGGGTGGAATATAGCCTGTCAATCAGAATACAGCCAATGAGGCCTCTAGGTGAGCCTGGCATTCTCCTGAGAATTTTGTCCTTTCTGAAATTGGGGATTCTCTCTCTGCTCAGTCTCTGAGAGACATCCTAACTGACAAGATACATGGGACTATGCTAGACTACGGGGAGCTGGAGAAGCCACATGGACACCCTGCCAGCACTGAAATCCTTACAAATACACTGGATCCATAAGACTCGCCTCCCCCACCCCCACCCCAATGCCTAGCCTGTGACCTTCTGGCATTCAGTATCATTGCATGTGTTTTGTTATTCTGGAAAAAAAAATATAGATTGGTATCTGACATATGGGCTCATATGGGATTTATGGACTTGACTTGGACTGAGATGGGATGTTTTATCAATAGTCAACTGCTCTTGTATATAAAACTCTTTCTTTTGTTTTGGTTTTTTTGGGGGGCATCACTGCCTTCTGGTGGTGGGAGTAGTAGGCCCAGCCTTTGCTCCGGTGGAATCATTGCTGGAATTGAACCTCCATCCCAGTGGGCCACAGTCCCATGCACAACCAGTACGCCAACGGGGCTCAGCCATAAAGTTCTTTCTTATACACATATGGGTGGTTCTATGAATTTGTTTCTCTAGTCAACCCAGACTAACACACCATCTGGTCCTGGAGCTTTTTTAGTTGGTTGCTTCTTGATAACCAGATCTATTACTTCTTTTGAAATGGGTCTACTGAGGTTCTTGACTTCTATCTGAGGTAGTATAGAGATGGACTGTTTTTCCAGGTGTTTATCTATGTAGTCCATGTAGTTGAGTCCATTAGAATACAGACTTTCTAGTACTTTGTTATTATTATTATTTTAGTCTCATGGCAGTCTATTGTTATTTCCCTCATTGCATCCCTCATTCTGGCTATTAATGTTTGCTTTTTGATTTCCTTAGTTATGTAGTCCAGTTGTTTGTCAATTCTGTTGATTCTTTCAGAGGTCCAGCTTTTTTTGCTGAATTGATTTTTTTGCATTGTTTTATTGTCTTTCCACTCATTTAACTCTGTCCTCGTTTGTATTGTTTTCTTTCTTTTTCCCTTGCAGAGTGTGGCAGTTATGTACCTATGTTTATTTCATGATTGAGAGGTAGGCGTGGAGTCTAGTCTGTTAATCTAGAGATAGCCATTGAGTAGCCAATGAGGCCTCCGTGTGGGCAGGGCTTTCTCCTGAGACTTCTGGGATCTCTTGCGATATTTCCCTGGTGGAGCTGAGAAGCTATCTCCCCAGTTGTTGGGAGTCAGTCTGAAAGACGATGAATTATGGACAAGATGGTGGTGTCTGAGGAGCTGAAGGAGCTGGAGGAGAAGCCACACGGCCTTACCCTGATGGAGGCAGACACCTCTGATGGAGGTGAAGTCATGTGGAGAGCCCTGCCAGTGCTGAGTTCCCTCTACCACCACTGGATGCTTTGATGGACCCTGAACCCTGGAAGTGAGGAGTCATGGGGATATCCTTGCCAGCTCTGGGATTCTGCACTCATTGGCCTGTAACTTTGTGAGTTGGAAGGAGATGTTATAGACTGGTATTGGGCATATGGGCTAATATCAGACTTATGACTTTGAACTAGACTGGGTTGGGATGCTTTCTTAAAGTCCTATTCCTCTTGTATATAAACCATAGCCTTATATCCATATGTGTGCCTATCATTTTATTTCTCTAGTTTATCTGGACTAACACAGAGAGGTCGTTCTGTTTTTCTTTCAGACTGTGTTCTAGTTGCTGGAAGTTTATGATAGCATATCAATCATAAATCTCTTTCTTCTTCATACATGCATTACACAATATCCAGTTTCCTCTCTCTGATAATTGTATTTGCTGCTTCCCATAGGTTTTGAGCTGTTGTATTCTCATCACTTTCTCGACACTTCCTAATTTTCTTTCTAATTTGGGCCAATATCCATACATGTTGCAGAATATTGTTTGTTTGTTTTTCATCATTCTTTAGTTTGCTTTTTCAATCCTTCAGTTGTTTACACTTGCTTGTCCGGTATTCCTTTTGTTGGTCTCAAACTTTATGGTGTGGTGGTCTTGGAGGGACATCTGAGTGAGCTATTTGTGTTTGGATTAATTGAACTCCGAATTGTGTTCCAGCATGAGGTCTAGTTTCAAAAATGAGCCATATGTACTTGAAAAAATATGTGATTTTTTTTTTTGCATTTGTATGGAGCGCTCAATAAATGTCTGTCAGGTTCAGTCACCTAATTGTAGTTTTTATCTTGTGGCCTCCTTTCTGCTATTCTTTCTCATAGATCTATTTTTGTCTGATAATGGTGTAATGAAGTCACCTACTATGAATGTTGAGTCTGATTGTATTTTCATTTTTTGAGATTATTTGATGAATTATGAGGGTCTCTAGTTAAGCATTTATATATTTATTATGCTTATTGGTTCTTGCTCTACTGATTCTTTGAGTGTCATATAATGCCTATCCTCATATCTTGTTAAGGCTTGCACCTTTAGATGAATTTTGTCAATCAGGAATCTAGTCCCTCCTTTTTTTTTTTTCTAAGTAGCTGTTTGCCTGGTATATTTTCTGTCAGATTTTATTCTTCTATTTTTACTGCAAGCTTAATATGTGTCTCTTGCGGGCCATGGATTGATGGGCTATGTTTTCTAAGCCTGGCTGTTAACTTTGTCTCTTAATGGGTGCATACCGGCCATTGACATTCAAAGTTATTCCCACCATCTCTGGATTCATCGATGTCATCTTGTACCTTTTGTATTGGGTGTTTTCCTTTCATTCTTGTCTTCATTTCCTCTGAGGCAATGCTATCTTAATGACTGCTTTTGGGGTGTTGACCTCTGGAGGGAACTTAGCTCTATGGTGGCCTCCTGCTTATGCTTAATGGCTGTCAGTGCTTAGTGGTTCACTACTAACCACAGTGAATCCGTAAGTATTTTTTATAGGATTGGTTTCTTATAGCAAATTCAGTTTTTCCTTATCCTGGAATACTCTTACCTCACTATCTATCTTAATATATAATTTGGCAATCTCAGATTGGTGTTTTGTCCTTTCCACTTTCAGAAGATATCTGAGTATATTCTTACCTCAGCACTATTGTATGAGTCTGCCTTATTTTCTATTGCTGCCCTTAATACATTTTCTTTTTCATCAAAGTTGGATAATTTAATTATGGGCCTTGTTGAGTTCTTGCTGAGGTTTAGTCTAATTGGTACCCTCTCTACTTCCTTTCCAAAAGTCTGATTCTCATTCATCATTGTGGGGAAGTGTATTTCCAGGATCTCCCTCACTAATTATGTTGTAGAGAGACCAATTACTCAAAATAGTGCTTGTCTTCATAGTACCTGTTACTCATCTCAAGTTTTCTTTCTCCTCTTTAATTATGTTGTTTGACTATCTGTCCTGTTTGTTAAGGTCTATCTCATTGTTCTCCAGATCACTGGTAAGATTCCTCCCCTCTTCTACTCTGGTGGTGAGGTATGTTTTCTTGTGTTTTGTGTCTGTTTTCTTTAGTCCCATTAGTTCTTTAATGCGTGAACTCCATCCCCTCTATCATGGACTTCATTCCTTCTATCATTGTGTCATTTTTCTCATTGCATCTCTCATATCCTGTGTTCCTCCAAGCAATTTACAGAAGATATCTTTTTTTGTTGTTGCAGATCAATGTCTGTTTCTTCGACTAGCATCTTTAGATTTAAGTTTTTTTCCCCCCTGTTGAGTTTTGATTTTCTTTTTGAGTGTGTGGAGATATGTTGTTGTCTACATGTCATTTTTGAAGACCTGGCTGCCATGTTCCTGGGAGATTGAGAGCCTGAGATCATTCAGTGTGACGTGTAGGAGTGGATTCAGGGACAACCTGTGGCCTCTATGGTGGTTAGTCTGACTTCTGTGTAGGTGAAATGTTATTGCCACTTAGTGGCTGGATGCAGTATTGGGCCTCCGACAGTGTATTGAGTCCAGTGATGTAGGTATTCCACTGTTCTGGGTTGTGGAGGGCCCAAAGCATAGTTATGAATCTGGTATGGTCTGTCTGGCCACAATTTGTGGTCATTTAAAGACTTTCTATGGAGCCCAAATGTGGTAAAGCCAGTTTGGGATTTGGTTTATGGCTTGTAGCCTCTGGTTTTTCAAATTGTGTTATGTTAAAATCCTAGGATATGTCCTGGAGTTTGACCTTCTGTCTGTCGTGTTATGCTAATATCATGCTAATAGACAATTGTCAGGTTTCTGGTGGCTTACATTTAAAATTACACAGAGAACACAGCCTTAAATACATACATACATATATATATATATATATATATATTCTTTTTATAATGGGTTTTTGGTGTGTCCTTATATCAGAGCTGTGCTGTGCTGTTCCGCAGGGGAGAGGGGCAAGATTTTCCAAGTGAATTGGGGGCTGACTGGATCTGTATTCTCACCCTCGTTGCACTCCTGTGTCATTCCCAGCTGCCCTGCACAACTATGTCATGGGTAAATATTCCAAGGGCTCCTCAATTACTGGGAATGAGTGACTATCCATTGTTATTCATGCTGGCAGGTGTGAAGTAGGGAAAGGAGGCAAATTACTATTTTTTATGTAGTCACTTTATTTCAGGTTGGGAAGGGAGAATGCAAGAGCAGTATGGTGTGTTTGTCCAGGTAGACTAAAGAAACAAATTCATAGACACTTGTATGTGCATAAGAATGAGGTTTATATACAAGAGAAATTGAATATTAAGAAAATTTCCCAATCTGGTCCAGATCAAGTCCATAAATCTGACATTAGCCCTATCACTAATACCAATCTATAAAGATCTCTTCAGACTCATAAAATACTTTGCCATGTGTCTTGTCAGTACATCATCTCTCAGAAGTGAGCAGAGCAAGAAAGTGTCTCTCATTTCCAAAAAGGAAATACAGGAACTCCCGGAATGCTCAAGGGAAAGCCAGGACCACACAGGCATCATTATTTATAACTTGATTGTCAGACTAGATTCCGGCCCCTTCACTCATAATCCTCTCAATTCCCAAATTGATACCAATGTATGTAACTACCACAGGTGGATAATAAAGAGGGGAACTCCAGTGTGAGATCTTATGGTTAGTTCTTGGGGACTCTCAGTAGTCTGGGATTGTTACCTCCTTTATACAACAGCTTGGTGAAATTACTGCATGCTGTCAGTCTTGTATCTTGAACATAAGCAGGGGTGGTGGACACCATCCCACTGGATCTCGTGAGGGATTAGCTGAGTATGTGGGCAGACACAGTGATAATATAATGTTTCTGTGAGTTCTCAAATCATTCCATGGGAGAAAATCACAGGGGGAGGTCTGACCTAGAACCTAGTACCCTGAATCTATTTTTAGCATCCAGTCTCTCAATATTAGCGTCCATAACTCTTAATTTTCTAATCTAACAACAGAAGCAACAGACAGGTAATTCTATTTGGATGTCATTTTGACACCTCCATCCTCAAACTTGTCTTATTGATGACATTTTGCTTTCTTCATAAATAGTCTTGATGTCCTCCTACAGTTCATCATGGCCTTTGTCATTAGTGTTCAATGCATCAGATCTGTTCTTGAAATATTCTAGGAAATTAGTTGGGATACACTCAAAGTCTTAATTTGGGTTTGGTGGATATGTTGCAGCTTTCTTGGGGTTATCCTTCACTTACATATTAGCAAATGATGGTCTGTTCTAATTAGTCCCTGGTCTGGTTTCAGCGGTTCAGATTGAAAAGCTTCATCTGTTGTCACAAATGTAGGAAATATTATCCTGCGTCTCTCATCTGGAGAAGTCCATGTCCATTTTCTTGTTGGAAAAAAAAATTATTACCACCATGAAGTAACTGGTCTTGCAAAATCCTATCACATGTTCTCGAGCTTTTTTTCTATCACTGAAAGCACATTTTCCAACTACAGGTCCATCTTATTTGTTTCCAAATTTGCTTGACAATCACCAATAATTATTAATTTATTTGATTTCATGTTTGATCATGCTTGACTGAAGACATTGGTAGAATTCTTTTAATTTATCTATCACTATCTTTTGCTGGTGATGCATAAAGTTAAATAATTGTTGAATTGGTTGGATTTTCCTGAAGGTAGATTAATAGTTTATTAATATTGATTTATTAATTAATTGTTAATTGTTTTGACTAATAATTCATGTTCATAGCTGTTTCCCCTCATTTCAAATGTGATCAGCACAATAAGGTTCCGAATGTTTAACTCCCAAAGGCTTTACCCCATATTGAGCATCATGTTGACTCCACTTGAAGAGGCAGCTTTCTTTCAGTCATATTTGGAGAGCCTTCTGAGACTGGAAGGTTGCATCTCTGACACTGTATCTGACAATGTTCTGCTGCTTTCCATACATTTTTCAGAGGTCAATTTTCTTAGAGAAGCATTTCCTTTTTCTTAATTTTTTCTTAGTCTGAAAGATCAGCTGACCCATGTTCACTTTGGGTGACCTTGTTGGTATGTGAGATATTAATGACATATCTTCTAGAAACAAAGCAGCACACAACTCAGCGGAGTAGGACAAACGAAGAGATAAGTCTCATTAGGAAGCCTAACAAAAGAAGTATGTTTTTGTATCATGTGGTTGGGAAAAGCAGTTTAGAGATCAGGGACAAAATTATACTTTTAACAAAAATCAAGTGAACAACCACTCAAATCATTGAAGTTGGTGCAGCACATTTTATAAAACTAGTCCCTTCAATGAACCAAAAGTTTTCAGAGGGATTGAGTATTCTCTGGGAGATCCTGAAGAATTCAAAGCTGAATTCAGGCAAAAGGTCATCTCATAAGGTTTTGGTGACTGTCTTTTTTTTTCTTTTTATTCTAAAAGAGCATTGAGGAACACAGGGCAATCACAGGGATTATTATTAATAATTTTAAAATAGTTCAGAAGGTGCGTTGGTGAGAAAAAGTCTAGCTAGGTTTGAATGAATTTCCCCCCATCTAATCACTACAATGTACCTGCTCACTCTCTCAAGGCAGCAAGGACTGTTCTTTGAGAATTATGTTGAAAAAAGCTCCCCTCATCCATACTACAGTTTTGATCTTGCCCCTTCTGACTTCTTTTTGCTCCCAAAACTCCAAGAATCTCTCATATTGTACTATTTGAGTCACTGGAGTATAAACCTAAAATTGACATTTTGACATTTTGAAATTGAAGAGCATAGAATTCTTTGTAGAAGGTATAGAGGGGTGGAAATATCTTATTCAAAAGTATGCAGACCTTGAAGGAGGATATGACAAGAAAAAATCTTCATATTTTGATACTTCTGTTTAACAAAAGTTTCTATTGTTTGGGAGTAATACCTTTAAAGCTCATTTTTATATGTTTGTGTATTTATACACTACCACCCCACCCCAAACACACAAACACACTTATATACAGAGAAAGAGGTTGGTTTTAAGAAACTGACCTAAGTGATTAAGGGGCTTGAAATGTTACAGACCAGAACTCTGGAAACTGTGTTAGGAAAATTTATCACCCACAATATTGCTGTGCTTGAAATTCAGCTCAATGTCAGTGGGCTTATTTGGGCTTATTGAGGTAGAATTATTTTCCCTTTTGAATGTTCTTGCCACTTTTGTCTGAAGATGTTTATTTGTTCAGGGTAGGGCCACCAACATTATAAAAGTCAACTCCCTTTTCTTCAAAATCAGCTGATCCTAAATGTTATTTGTATTTAAATTAATGTAGCAAATGCTGGACTCATGTTGGACCAAACTACTGGGTACCACAACTTAGCCTAGGTGACACATAAAATTAACTAGCACAATTGTCTAGTTAAAAAAAAGATGATAGGCCTTTATCATTTTATTAGCTTGAGTAATAATTATTTTCATATTTAGAGTATGATATGTGGAAATCCTCTTAAAATATTGCCTTAAGCTTAATTTTGACAAGTTTCCAGAAGAAACAATAATAAACAAAAAGGAAGAAGTGAAGAAAATTGAATCAGTTATTGAATCTTCCAGTGAATCTATGATTCTCCAATACAAATGCTAAAACCATTATCACTGGGATACAAAATGATGAAATCACTTAAACAGTAAAATCATGTCTTCTTTATCTCCTACAAATTATGCATTTAAAACAAAATCTTTCCTGTTATATTTCAGATAGAAAGAAAGCCGATAGCAATCATTTTGATAACTATAAAATTTTATAACATATAACAAAGAGAAATTATCAAATAATTCATATATTTTTTCATGTGAGTATAATCACAAAAGGAGCTTTGAATATAAGTTAATACCTTAACAGGTGTCTTTTGTGTAGGTGCCTCATAAAAATATTTTTATTGTCATATTCAATGAAAATAAATAGTAAGAAGCAAAATGTCAAAAAAAAGAAAGAAAAATGTCTAATTTCAATCCTCCTTGCATTCTCCTTTACATGGTTATTAGATTAGATTTCTAAGTTTTATAGTATTAATCCTGTGCTTTATAGGCCCAAGATAGTCCAGTAATTTCTTTTGATCACTCTATTTTTATCTCATAATGTAGCAGTAACCCAACAAGCCTTTTATGTTAGCAGTATTAATATGAAAGACTTTACTGAAAGTTGGTCTATGTATCACTAAAATTTCATCATAGCACTCAGACAGGTTCTAAAATGTCCCACTGTAGGATTATTATCTCAATAATAACTTTGCTTAAATGTTACTCAGTAAATACAAGTTTCTGAATAGAGTATTTAAAACACAAATTGCAATAATTGGAACATTAGGCAAATAGAATCCCATAATTTCAAAGAAAAGTAATTTTTAGTCAATTAAAAGATCTTTCACAGGCCTATTTCATCAACTACTTACTGATAGAAGGAAATATCCTTTTTTTTGGCACCCATGCAGGAAATCTTATTGACTAAGCCCAAAGATTGATGTATTTCCAAAATGTTTGTAGCAGTCAAGCTCACTAAAATGAATGTCCATTTTCTTGAATATCAGTTTATTTCTTTCTATAAAACAGTTTTATTGACACATAATCTATATGTCATGCTATTCAATAGTTGAGTCATTTGAATACTAGTTTCTGAATTTGGTTTTTATACTTCACTGGTGAATCATACAATTATTCGACCTGTGTGTTGGGTGCTATAGATATTAATGATAAAATGGAAAACTTTGGTAATATTGAAAGAATTAAGATATAATATGAAGTAACATGCCATATAATCAAATGTGATAAAATAATAATTGGAGATTATTTTCCTCATACTGCCGGAATTTATTGTAAGATGTCAAATTTAGAGTTATCAAGAAATGTATGACTATGCAGGTCATATTTTACAAAAGTGAGCAATATCACACCTTGTGGGATTATGGGAATACCTATTGAGATTACATAAGCAGATTTCTACACCTTATTCTGCCTTATAGGCCTGTGTTCAGAGGGTATTTAATTGTCAGAAAGGTGCTGAGTAAACTTTTTTTAGAGGAATGTAGGCCAAATGATTTTGGAAACAGGCAATTTATATGGTAAACTAACTTTTGATCTTCAATTGTCTTTTTTTAGGGGGGGGGCATCACTGCCCTCTGGTGTGAGTAGGAAGCCCAGTCTTGCTCCTGGAGAGCTGCTGCTGGATTTGAAGCGCCAACTCAGTGGGCCACAGTCCCACACACAACCACTATGCCACTGGGGCTCATCCATGATCCTCAATTTTAGAATATTAAAGCAATATAATGAAACTATCTGCAAAGGAGTCAATTCTAATTTATTGTAACTCCATAGGGCATCATGCTAGAGCTGCCCTGTAAGTTTCTTAGAGTGTCAATCTTTATGAGCATAGAATAACTAATATATTTACCAGCAGTAGAGATATCAAAAAGAGAAAGAATATGCTATCATGATTCTAAAAGAAAGTGAACATAAGTTATAGATGCATTAAAATATTAGGTAACCAAATTCCAAAAGGTATTAACTTTGATAAGAGAGCTGCTTCATATTTTGTGGCATACAAAAGATCTTTCCCAGTTTTTCTCCCCCAAATATATGCCAAACATAAGAGGCAGTGTGCCAGCACATGGTGGTAGGTCATCTGCTTAGAGATATCCTTCCTGAAGACATTAAGCCAATGTCTGGTCCCAACAAAGGTGAGCTAACTCCCTGTTGTTAAGGTCAGTGGTTGAGTGTGGGACTACGGCTCATGGGCTTGGCGGTTCAAATCCAGCAGCAGCCCTCCAGGAGCAAGGCTCCATGACCACCAGAGGGCAGTGATGCCCCCCTCCCCCGCCAAAAGAACACTGGATGACCTCCCCTGAAAGTTTCAGCTAAATCAAGTCTCCAGCTCAAGGGCAATCAAGGTTAGGCCACCATCATAAGTCTAGAATCTGCCCATCTTGTCATAGGTATATCCTTAATACTTCCTCTTCCTGTAGCATGTATACCCTTAGATTGCCCCCCTCATTGCTGTGCAAACCATAGTGCAGCCCGTTCCTGTGGCATAGGTCTTTTCCTGTGATCAGGGGGCTTGCAGGCCCCTCAAGGATGTATCAGTCTTGGTCAGAAATAAAGAAGACGCTCTCCCTCCCCTCCCTCTCCCCTGCAGCTCTTCCCTGCCCGACTCCTCTTATGCCTTTGGGCATGCTCTGTGTGCACCTGACTGTGGAGATCACGGCCATTCAGGAAGTGAGCTTGCTGCCATGAAATGTCTCCGACTTCTTTTACATTCTCTGCTATCTCTCCATGACTTTATGAAAATCTCTCTCTATATATATGCATATATATATATACACATACATTCTCCGTAGTGTAAGCGCACAACTACACCTTTCAAACCTGTGATTAGATATGGGCTTTCCCCCACAATATTTGATATCTTGGAAACAACAAATATATGAATGATTATAGAGTGCTGATAATAAATCACGTATGTATAAAATATCTGCACAGCTTGCATATTTGAACTTCTAAAATTATAACCATATTTTTTAGTACAATCAAGTTAACTTGGACATCTTGAAGCACTATATATGATAGAACGAACATCGACTGAGTCCTGTGCCACCTTTATCCTAGTAGATAGATTTTAGATCCATATTGTACTCATTACGCCTATCCAGTTCATTAAGTGTGATCTTCCTTGGGAACATCTTACTATGAAATTAATTGTATGACACTTTATTGTCATTTAGTTGGTTCTAACCAATGCACAACAGAATGAAACAGTGACCAGCACTGCCCCATTGTGGTGTGGCAGTCATGTATTTTGGTGTAATTTCATGATTGGGAGTGTAGGGGTGGAGTCTAGACTGTCAATCTGGAGATAGCCTGTGAGATCTCTGTGTGGGCATGGCTTTCTCTGAGAATTCTGGGAAATCCTGTGGTATTTCCCCCATGGAGGTGAGAGACTATAGACTCAGTTCCTTGGAGATGCTCAAATGACAAGACAAGTTGGTAACACGGATCTTGAGTCCTAGGAACTGGAGGAGCCAGAGGAGAAGCCACACAGGCTTACCCTGATGGAATCAGACCTCTGAAGCTGGAAAAGTCACAGAGAGACCCCTGCCAGCGCTGAGATGTTATACCACCTATGAAAACTGCTGATGGACGCTGAGCCCTGGAAATGAGCTATGGCAAAACCCCTGCCAGATCCAGGATGCTTCTACTTCCACTGAATACACAAAACTGTGCATCCACTGGTCTGTGATTGTCCTGGTGTCATTGCACGTGCTTTTTAAGTCAGAAGGAGACTTTATAGACTAGTATTGGACATCTGGGTTGATATCAGACTTATGACCTTGAATTGGACTGGGTTGGGATGCTTTCCCAATGTTCCATTCCTCTTGAATATAACCCTTTCCCATATAGCCATCTACGTGTGTATGAATGTGTTTCTCTAGTCTACACGGACTCAGACACCCATCCTCATAATTGTTAATATCCTAAAGCCCTTTGTTTCAGCAAATTCATCTTATTCAGGGCATTTCTCTTTTGTGCTGCCACTCACTCCAATTACTAGACATAATATCCTTTTCCAGATGAATCTATCCGGAAACGCTATCAAAAATATGTAAAGCAATGTCTTGCCATTCTTGCATCCAAGCAGTGCTCTGGCTATATTTTACCTATATTTTACTTTGAATATTTCTCTCCAGAACTGCCATTTAAATGCATCTTCTTCCAATGTGCTCATTCAGTGTTCAACTTTTACATGCATATGAGGCAACAGAGAAAACCATGGATTGATTCAGGTTCACGTTAGTCCTCAAAATACATCCTTGCTCTTCAAGAGTCTAAAAAGACCTCCAGTAGCAGATTGAGTGAATACAAGACTTATTTTTATTTTGCTTCCATGGAATTGATTGTGGATCCAAGTTTGAAAAAATCCTGACATCCACCTTTTCTCTATTGACCATGATGTTACCTATGTTTTCAGTTGCCAAATATAGTCTCCTTTATATTGATTTGTCATCCATACTGAGCGCTATAATATTTTATCTTCATCAGCAAATGGTTCAATAGCTTCACTTTCAGCAAGCAAATTTATGTAATCAGAAAGTTGTTAAACAATCCTCCAACCCTGATGCCACATTTTCCTTCCTATAATTCTGGTCTGATTATTTCCTCATTATACAGATTGAATATGTATGGTGAGAGAATACAACCATGATACATGTGTTGTTCTTAGGCAGTTCTCACAGTGCAGTTTGAACTTTTTCCTTCAGCACCACATGGGCTTGCTCCTTGTCTACCTCCTGACATGATGGAAAGTCAATTAATTCTTTTTTGTTACCATGTCCTTGTATTTTTGCCAACCTTTTAGAAGCTTGTTGCATCATTCTATATTGTCTCAAGTTTTTTTCAGCTTAAGATACATTGGGCAAGTTCTATCATTTGAGTTTTCTAATTTGAGGTCTTTACATGTTTCATTATAACTTTTTATGTTGTATGTGTGAGTTGTCCTTTGAATAAGTTCATTCATCTATTTGACTTATTCATTTCTTCTGTAGTTTAAGCTCCTCTGATAAGAGCAAGTTTCAGAGTCTCTTCAATCTCCACTTAGATCTTTTTGTCACTTTAATTATCTTTTGATTTCTTTATAAAGGATTTTCTTGATGTCTTATCACAGATCTTCAGGTCTTCTATCATTAGCACTCAGTGCATAAAAATTTGTTCTTGATATTTTCTGGAAATTCATGTGGGGCATACTCAAATTCATATTGTGCCTCTCATGGACTTGTTTTCATTTTCTTCAGCATTTTAACTTACATCTAACAATTGATTGTTTTCCAGCATTTGGACTGATTTTAGCTGCTGATACTGAGCTTCTCCATAGACTCTTCCTCCTGAAGGCCAGTTTGACATCTGGAACATCCCATTTGTATGGTCACCTTTTGTGTTGTTGAAAAATTTACTTGTTATGAGTTAGTCATTTATCTAATTGTCTCATAGTTATCATATCTATCATGCAATCTGTCATACAATCTCCATCTTGTTTCATTAACCAAGTCCATATTTTCCAATATTATTCCTTTTTTTCTGTTTGCAACTTCTGCATTTCAATCACCAATAAATATCAGTGTGCCTTAATTTATATTTTTGATAACTTCTGACTGAAGTCATGGGTAGACTTTTTTAATTTCTTTATACCTAGCTTTTGTGATAGGTGTATAAATTGGAGCAATAATTCTGTTGATTGAATTTCCTTGAAAAGACAGGACTTATCCTACTACAGAGAGCATTGTACCTCAAGATTTATTTTGCAATATTATTTTTGAAAATGAATGAAAAATGATTTTTTTCATTATCTTATTCCAGGGTTAGTAAGTCATTTGATTTTCTGATTAAAAAAATGCAAATACCAGTCCAGGTCAGCTTACTATTGCCTAACCTATCAATCTTTATGCATTATATTTCATTTTGGATGACTTCGAATTTCCCAGATTCAGACTTTTTATATTCCAATTTCTTATCTTCAGCAGATTGTTTGTAGCTGTTTCTGCTTGCCTTGAATTATGCCCCATCAACAAATGAGGACTAAACAGCTCCATTCCCAGGGGTCTTACCACATTCATGTTACCATGCTGAGCTCCACTACATGAATGCAGTTCCTCTTTGAGGTCACATTTTAAGTGCTCTCCAACCCCGGCCCTATCTCTGATGAGGTTCTGCTTCCATTCATTCAGCCTGCAGTATCTGAATGTGTTGAAGCTATGCATGGTTTTCAGTGGCCACTTCATCTGAAGTGAGCAGCTAATTCCTTCTTCTTTGTCTATTTTTAGTTTGGAAAATCTGATGAAACATTAAATTTGGGTGATCTCGCTTACACTCGAAAAAATAGTGACATAATGTTTAGCATCACAGCAACACACAAGTCACTACAATACAACAAAATGACATAGAATTGTGAATAAACCCTTAAATTATCTACATGAGACACTTTACATGTGCACCTTAAAGAGTACCCTTTTGGATTATGAAAATATAATACATATTAGGCTAATGCATTACAAACTGGGAAAACTCCACACTCACCACAGTTCAAAGTCACTACTATCCACTTGATATCAACTCGCGGTGACCCACAGAACAGAGAAAAACTGCTCACATAGGTTTCCAGGCTGTCACTCCTTGAACAGCACTAGAAAGCCTCGTCTTTCTCCTGTGGATTAGCTAGTGTTCTCACACTGCGCCCTTTATGGTTAGCAGTCCAACATGTAATCACTCTGCCTCAACGGCTTCTTTGTCCACCACAGATAGACACTACAATGAAAATTCCATTTTAAAAAAGCCCCTAGATTATTTTCTTTAATCTGAACAACATAAAGACAGAACCACCTTGTGTCAATAACTCTCTCTTCTCTGTCTCTTCTTTCATCTCCCCTCTGCCATCTCCCATTTCTCCTACCAGAACCAAATAGAAGATATTTGAATTCTTCTAATACCTTGCATAATCATTCACCTGTACATTTAAAAGAAAATTGCCTCTGCCCTTCATCTTACCAAAATGAATCATGTTTCTTTAATTAATATTTAAAAAGGTAAAATTTGAAAGAAAGATGAAATTATAACGAAGTCATGATTACTTAACCAAAATGGTTTTCAAAATGTTTTTGTGGATCCATTTGTAGAAAATGGTTTAAGTGCAAAACTGAGGAAGAATAAATGATTTTGGGAAGTAATATGCACATATGTTTTAATAAGTGGTTCTCTTTTCTAATTCTAAGAAACCATTCCCTAATGATTTGAAGTTTCATATTAATGATACTTTTATTCTTGTTTTAAACAATGAGGATGCAACAGCTATTGTCTCACCAGTTTCTGTTCTATTATCCTATCTAAATTCACTTGACAAGTTAAATAGCCAAGAAAGTATAGGAAGTTTAACATAAATAATGGCACAACAACAATAAGGAAAATACATTTTCTATTTTGAATGGGACTTTATATTTGATCTAATTATTTGAGATATGCTAGACTGGGTAGACTAGAGAAACAAATCCACAATACTTATGTATAAGAAATAACTTTATATAAAGAGTAATTGTATATTAAGCAAACATTCCACCAGTCAAGATCAAGTTCATACCTCTGACATTAGCCCATATGTCCAATACCAATCTACAAAGTCCTCTTCGGACTCATGAAACGCATGCAAAGACACTGAATACAGGAGTTCCCAGAATCCTCTGGAGAAGGGCATGATCATACAGATACCTCATTAACTATTTTCTGATTGATAGGTTAGACTCTACTCCTACATTCTTAATCCTCAAGTTAACACAAGATTACATAACTACCACAGAAGGTGCTATAAATCCTACCTCTGTGATGTTAATAAAGTTGATTTGTGGCCTTCATGTAAAGGAAGCATTAGACAGTCAACAGGGTTAGTTTGCATTTTGATTAAATCTAGATAAACAAATAAGCAGAGAGAAGATGGACCTATTATAAAGTGACCAGATTTTAACGGGACACCATTGACCTGAGGGAGGGGGGCTGGCTCTTGATTGAAAATTTGGTCTATATGGAACAACAAAAATGTTCATGGAATGAAAAAATAGTACTGTAATATATTTATTTAATTTTAAAATGCCACAAGACATTGTTGAATTGTTAAAAAGCAGGACATCTGGTCACTTTAATAAAAAAGAAGATCAAGGATCAGAGCACAGTTTTTTAAATGAGCCCTGGGAAGCTCCTTAATTCCGAGGAATCCTGAAGTCTAGATGTGGAGATGTCTAAGATGCATTGGACTCACAGGGTTCAAAGGCCACAACTAGTGAGAGAAGAAGATAATAGTAAGGGAAAGCCATCTCTAGTTGGAACCCTGAAATTCACTAGCACTAGATAGCAAAAATACCTGTTCCATATTTTCTGATATCAAGCTATTTTATATTTATACTCTAAAGAGAATTAGAACATTGTAGCTATTTAAAATTTATTCTTACTCTTTTGTGTTTCTCTCAATTCTGATAGATCAGTCACTCACTTATCAACATGGTAAACCAGATTAATATGTGACAATGAAAGATGATCACATAAGATTACATAATGGAGGGTGATTACATCACCAGATAACTGAAAAATTGCATCATTGCACAGTTTCCAAATCACAGCATTACACAACTGCCAGATCACAAAATATCAAGACCCAGCTAAGTTGATACTCAGCCTTAACCATCACAGTCAATTTTATACTACCTTTACACCCTGGCAATATTGCTAAATTTACATTTTAATGTATAAAACAGGAAGTAATTTTTTACTATTTTCATATATATGTAATATCAGGTAAAATATATTTAATAGTTATGAAGTATATCTTTGTATGGCCACAGGAGTTGTGATGCTGTTCAGAAAATAGTAGTATGTGTCTAGGACACTAATTTGCAAAATGTGACTTATCCTTCATGGGATCTTGAATGCAGAACTTAATTTCTCTCCAAGGTCACTTAAAATGACTAGCATAACTTTTTCAGAAGATGATGTCAGTTAAACTTATTTTAGCTGTGAAATGCATGAAAGTGAAACACATTTTTTATGTTTATACAGTCAATAATGGGATAAAATGGAAGTGGGGTGCAAACTTGTTTCCTAGGAATATTCAGTTCATATTTTGGGGGCTATTTGTGGGATTGATTAGGGGCTATATGTTGTGTAAGAGATATTTTTTATTGCATTTGGTGTAGAAGAATTAGATAATAGAGGTCATTCTGGCAAGGGTCACATGAGGTTGGTCACATTTGAGTCTCACTTGCTAAAAATAAAATGTAATTTCCATAACACTGGCCTAATCTTCTAGGGAGGCTTAGTGAATAAAATACTTTCTCAAAGCTAGTTCTTCATACTTGAAAGGTAAATTGCCTCTCCTAAGGCACAACAAGGAACTAATATACTTGAGAAAAGGTAAAATCTTGGGAAGTCGCTTCCAGATGAATTGACTAAGTTATAGATGCTTTATTTATCGTCTCTTCATCAAATTAAGGTCAATAAATATGAAATTCACTTGATTTCTTTCAGTGAATTGGAAATTGGATTTCTTTCATAGAATTGGAATTCTATGCTTAATATGGAAGTCAATACACTCCCAAGTTGACCATTTTTGAAAGCACTCTGTATCAAACCGAGGACTTGCCACAGTTGATGAGACGGCCTTGAGTCAAACATAGAATCTTCCTCCAAATGTCTAACAAGTTGTATCATCATGCTCTGTCATCCCAAAGGGTCACATAATCATAGGATATGCACATTGTATGTTATAAATAATTAGAGTCACCTTCTAAAAACAGGCTAACAATTATGATGCCATTTGTTTTCCAGTCTATTTTATCTTGTTTACAATATTACCAGTATCTATTTTGGGCATACATATACATGTATGTGGGGTGTATATGGTTACAGTTCACAGAAAGCCTGTTTTTAGGGAAAATATGTTAATAGTTAAATATTTTTTTGCTAGAAACCCCAGTGGCCTTGCTAATTACATGTTGTGCTGACCATTTATCAGCCATTTGAAACTGAGTTGCTATGCAGGAGAAATTTGATGCTTTTTACTCCCTTAAACCTTCCCAGTCTTAGATGCACTCATGGACAAGTCTCCCCTGTCCCAAAGAGTTTTTAGGATGCAGAATCCACTCAGTGGCCATGAGTGTGTGAGTGAAATAAATTGGGGCATTATTAGATTTCTTTTGTCTTTCTTAATATTAATTAATTAAAATTAATATTAACATTGATAGAACGTTTAAAATATGTTGAAATTCATTAAAATAAATAAATGCATCTTAGTTGAGTAATGCAGAATTTTCTAAATTTAACTGATTAAGGAATTGAGCATTGGGGATATTTATATAATGATCTCAGGAAGAGTTCTCATATTTTGTGCTCTTGGTAGATTCAAGTAATAAAATACAATGACACAGGATAAATGTTTCTTTTAATGCAAATGTCAAAGTGTCTGATTTAAAATTCTGGAAATTCATCTATACTGAATATTCTGGGGAGAAAAAAGTTTCTCTGAATGGTACATTTTATGAATTTAAAAAGGTACTATTGATATTTACACCAAAATGTTATGATATATATTTGAAATTTTCTCTCAGCTTCTAATATTCAGCAGGTAGTCCACATAAATAATATTAGCCCACTTACTCCACCTTTGAAATATTAACTTGTTACTGACCATTTAAAAAATAAACCAACCTACTTTGAGGTGCCAATTACTTGCTGAAAATTCTTAAAACTACACATTCACTTTGACAATTATAATAGAGAAGGTAAAAGTTTATGGGACTAAGAGCAGGGTAAGACTGAGAAAACTAACATCTTAAAATGTGTTCACTTTTTATGTTTTAATCTCACCTATAGAGTAAAAGAAAAAAAACATTAAATAAAGGTTAAATACTAAATCTTTTTTAAATAGCAGAAAAACACAATTAACTCAAATGAAATTTCTGAAAAGAAAACCTTGAGCATATGATCTCCTTTAAGAAAACCATAGCACAGAGAGGCAGTGATGAAGATTGGCATAAGAACAGGTCTAGTTATGGCATATATCAGGAAAGTGAGGTAACATTTACTAGTGTGTAAAAACCAATTAGGATTTGGTGTTCACCAAAGCAGACTTATATTTGGGGTATTTGAGTATATTGTGTTCTTATTATTCTGTAATTTCTAAGGTGAAGAATGAGAAGAAGAAGTTCAATCATATATACTTGTCAGCTAAACTTAGACTCAGGTAACACATTGGTTAGTTGATGTAATTTTATTAATATTCAGCTATTTATTGATACAGATTTTTTACCCCCCCAAATGTAAAGGTTGACTATCCATGTGTATGCTACTTGCTGGAACAAGCAACTTCATCTGTGGGAAGAGATGACGAAGAAGGTCAATATCATTAGTCAGAGGCAGGCAAAGGGTCGACTAGGAGCACATCACAAATTTGTCATGGGAAAGTTCAAGTTAAATCTGAAGAAAATAAAAGCAATTCAAAAGAGTCAAAGGATGACCTTGAGTATATCTCACTTGGATTTATAGATCATATATAATGAGGCAAGCTGTGAGAGGACACTAAGGATATCATACACAAAGAAAGAATGATATAATTAAAAACCAGGTAAGTTCCACCTCTTGTACCACCTCAGGAAGATTCAATCTCCCTTCAGTATTCACCAGTTTGTCTACTTGAGGAGATAGCCACACTGGGGCCACACAATCACAAGCCATGTCCTTACTGCCTCAGAAAGTCCCTGAATCAATATGAAAGTGTCTCCTGCTTTACACAATGCATGTGCCCCTAACATGTCCTTAATCCTACACCAGGAATCCTACAGGTAACTATTTTGTGTTGATCTACCACCAAAAATGTTTATGCAACCGTTTTCTTTGGTCTCCCTTTTTTAAGACAATAATTTTTTTTTATTTTTTTCAAAAGGGAAGAAAATGGTGGGAACTTCCTATGACTAAGTCCTTTAGCCATCCATCAGATCTGGAATTTAATTCACTCCTGTGTTAGAATAATCAATCATTCAATATCAAATGGATAGTGTTACCCAAGGACAGATTTCAATGGGCTCATGAGGAAGATAGAATGGAAACAGGAAACATAAGAAGGAGGTGGGATGGACAGTATTACATTGAGGGGATTGTAATGTGTAAGTTCATATCAAATAGGCATGAATTGTGGAATAAAAAATATATGATCTTTTCAAACTTCACCTAATTCACAATAAAAATTAAAAAGAAACAACCTTCAAACTCACAATTGATTGTGGAAACTGGTCATTCATCAGAATAATGTGCGAGGCTGCTTCTACAGAGCCAATGCAAATCTTCAAGATATGCAAATACACATAGCCAGGGAATGAATGATTCTGTAGAATGCCTTTAGAGCAATATTTTAAATGATAGATGACTATGAGCTTGGGAAGTTATTAAAAATGACCAGTAAAGCTTGTGTGAATCTTTAAAAGAAAGTAAAATGTTACTTGGGGGTGGGGGGTGGGGTGGAGAAAAGACCAAATGAAAGTCAGAGCAACTCTGAAAGTTGCTCATAGCAAAGTATGACCTGTGAGCATTGATACACAAGAAACTGCTCTCATTCAATCTCTACTCTGGAGGTAGGGGATGAGGAGCAGACTCTAAGATCAGAAGTAAATTAGAATAACACTCAGTTGTGCTCACAGGTTAAAACCCTAGTTTCTGGATCATCATATGCAAAGCAGCTGACTTGCAGCATGGCCTACTTACACGGTACTGCAATTATGATATCATTTTTCTAAGTCACAGGCAATGTGGCTCTGTTTGTTGTAATTTTTCAACTACTCTAATAAAAAGTCCCTCCCACAATAAACAACCCTCAGTGACATCAAGTCCATTCCAACCCATAACAATCTCTTAATTAACAACAGGCTATGATTGTGACACAAAAATAAAAAAGAGCCATAACTGAACCACGGAGTAAAAATAATCTGCAATGAATTTCATGGCATACCACAGGCGTACTAGAGTTCTTAGACCTGGAGATAGAAATGTTACTATTGAGGGTGGGTTGTTATTAAATAAACATTGTGCAACATAATGTGACATATATTATTTTGCACAGGAATTTACCAGTTCGAAAACCCAAGTGAAAATGAATATAGAAGTCCAGGAATATAGGGTCCTGAAGGACTCCAAGAAGAAAGAAAAAGACTGAGAATAGGTTGGAATGGCATCAATATCAGTCTTGGCAGGATCACTGACGACAAAAATGGGTGCATAAGCAAATGTGGTGAAGAAAACTGATGGTGACTTACTATCCAAAGATATAACATCTGAGATCTTAAAGGCTGAAAGATAAACAAGTGCTTATCTCCTTGAAGAGCAACCAAGCTCATATGGAAGAAGCACACCAGCCTGTGTGATGATGAGGTGTCTATAGGATCAGGTTTCAGACAATAAAGACCCAGATGTAATGGGTCTTTAATCATGTGGATGGGAAGGAGAGAAAGGGAAGAATGTGACCCCATTGCGAGCCCCACAGCCCATCTGTAGACAATTGGGCATCCCCTCACAGAAGAATCACAAAAAAATGAGCCAGACAGGGTGCAGTATAGTACAGACAAAACATACAACTTTCCTCTAGTTCTTTAGAGATTCCTCCCTCTCACTATTATAACCTCAACTCAATTTATAATCTGGCTAGACCAGAGGATGTACGCTGACACAGATAATAGCTTTCAACACAGGGAATTCAGAACAGATGAACCCCCCAGAATCAATAACGAGAGTAGCTATACCAGAAGGATAAGGGGAATGTGGGGGATGGGGAGGGGAACTGATCAAAATGATCAACATATAATCCCTTCCCAGGAGAAAAAACAGCAGAAACATGGATGAAAAGAGACAGTGGTCTGTGAAAGACATGAAAATAATAATAATTTATAAAATTTCAAGGTTTCTTTGGGGTGTGGGGTGGGAGAGGATGAGCTGATACCAAGTGCTCTATTAGAAAGAAAATGTTTTGAAAAGCTGATGGCACAATACGTACAAATGTGCTTGACCCAACAGATGCAAGGATTATGATATGAGCTTTAAGAGCTCCCAATAAAATGATTTAAAAAATTAAAAACACTACATCCTGGACCAAAGCTCACACTTGTCTTTCTAATTGACCCAGTCATATATACCCAAGAGATAATATCAACAATTTTGTATCTAATGATCTCAAGATGTGTCCTCTAATTATGGACTCACTCTTCATTTCAACACTGTGAGGTTTCGAAGACTACACAGTATGTTAAAAACAGTGCTATGTGAAAATTGGAGGTGGGGGTGAGTTTGGATGTGTGCTTACATGTTTGTTCATTTGTTTGTTTTTGAACCAGTTCTCCTTCATTATTTTAGAAAATATAATGAGAGAGAAAGCAGAATTTAAATTTTAATAACTGTGATTGATCAAGCTATATGCTACACTTGACAATAAAAGGAGACTTGGAGGATACAGAACTGACTAAAGCAGGCAGGCCTGTCTTTTTGGAGAATTCTACTGGTTAATTTTCTGCTTTCTTCCTCTCTAGGTCAGAACTTGCCATACAAAGCCACCTCCAGAATGGGTCTTGCCTCACAGAGCACCACTATGTGGAGACTACAAAAAAACCTCAGAATTTTATTTTTTTTCAATGCTGTGTATTTAATATGTGTATTCAAGCAACCTTATCACCTTCAAAGTACATTACATTACGTTCAACGTATTTGTCACATCTGCAAATTCACTCTTGGAAACATTTTTTCAAACCCATATGCTTGGAGGGCTCACAGCCGCTTCTTTTTTTGCTTCGTTTCTCACCTGATCTCTATCATCAAGTTGCTTTCATGCCCCTTCATGTACCTCTTCATTTGCAGAAACAAAAAGCAGTCATCCAGGGCCAGATCAAGTAAGTCAGGGCAAGAGACACATGCTGGTTTGGGTCAGCACCTGGCACACTGAGGCGGCTGCGCGAGGAGGTGCAGCATCTTGGTTGCAAAACCAGCCCCTGGTTTGCCTAAAAGCGCCTTGCAGTTGCATGTTGCGCCACAGTCTTTTCAGGACTACTCAATCAGCCGTTATCAACGTGTGGGCCGTGGTTCCTGGGGGGTCGAACAGCTCTTTCCCACGGTTGCTGCTGATTCATAACAGTAGCAAAAGGACAGCTATGAAGTAGCAACGGAAATAACTTTATGGTTAGAAAACATGAGGGACAGTATTAAAGGACCATGGCATTAGGAAGGTTGAGAACTAGGGCTCTCAATGGAAAGTGTAATTATAAGTTTGGCGTGGTGGCATGAACTCCAAATGCACTATAAGTCAACATTTTTGTCATTACAAGAACTTGACCGATGTCTAGAATGAGGTTTGTGGTCAATCAACATGTTACCTTTTTGAAACCAAGAAACCCACTTGGTCACTTGAGTTTTTCCCTTGGCACTGTCCTTCAAGTGTCTTCAATATCACAAGTTTATGTAGCATTTTTTTCTGAGCAGGATACAAAATTTCAAGCTGCACACTTTTCACTTAAAGCATCCATCACGCACACACAAAAATAAGGTTGGAATGAAACTGCTTTTAAGGAAAAAAATGCACTCTGACTGGTGAGAACCTTCCCAGGAGACCCCACTGAGTGCTCTCACTCAGCGCAAGTTGCTCTGTGCTTGCCTAAGGGGAAAAGATGTGTATGATGAACCCTTCGCTAAGCAGAGCTTTTTCCATTAAAAAGGTTTTGGGGGGAGTTCCCCCTTGTATTCCCACACCTGCAAGCCCTGAATTCATCTGTAAAGTCAGCTCTGTGTCCTAGGCCTGGGGATGAGTCACAGGGGCTCCGGGCTTCCTGGGACTGTACTGGTCAATGAAACTTGCACTTTGTACCAACTCAAATAGAGATCCTACGACCAGCTCAACTTACTATGGGTATCATAAAACTTGCACACAAGTCTTCCAAACATACCTGTGGCAGGAGGGAACTAAAGATTTTTATAAAACACTGTAACCCAACTTTCCAGAGATTGTCCTGAGTCTCTACTTGAAGGGACATTGCAGAGGCATTGCTCTTATTCCTTCCACGGCTTCAATGGGCAAAAGAGCTGTGTGGATATTTTATTATTGTTTTAAATGTAAATGGACAGAGGACAGGACAGTCTGCAAGTGCATAGTAGCTATCTTAGAAAGCAGCAGAGACATGACTGTTTGTAAGAGAAAAGATACATAGGTTTGGAAATCAAATCTAGCAGTAAAAGCAAACTTTTCTGTGAGGCTAGGTGGAATACAAAGCTGTTAGAAACAGCCCCCAATTATTTAAAATCTTTTTATTTCATTGATTTTTCCAATGAGCGATAAGGCAATGTCTAAAGGGCTTTGTTTTCCTGAACAGTAATTTTAATGGTGCTGAAACGCAGGAGTTACAATACAATGTCATTGGAAAGGTCCCTCCTCCCGGCTTCTCTTGCAGGAGCCAAACATAAAGGTGGATAGAGGGGACCCAGAGGTCAGGAAGAACAATGAGCAGAAGGATGCCTACTAGAAAACAGTATTAGTGTGGAATCGTGGCTGGATGACTCTCCTATTCCATGAATGGTACGTTTCCAGAATGTCTTGGAATCTGTGTTCTGCTATGTTTTCCTTTTCTTCCTCATTCCTCTTTTCTAAAGCATTTTGAAATCATCACCTGCTGGGCTGGATGGGGATAGCATAGAGAAACGAAGACAATGTCTTTTTAATCCATATTATACCAGACTTCACAGTTATGTTTAGGAGAGAAAAGAGATTGCAAATTCATATATAATTTATGGGCACACTTATTAAGTGTTTACAGGACAAAGAAAAACAAAGCCTATTCCTCTTAATGAAGGAAACCTTGGCATGGAGCCATATGGCAACCATCGATTCACAGAGAGTAAATCATTTAAAAAGGACATGGAAGTACAAGCAAAAACTTCACAAAATAATGAAGTATCACACATGACTACACCACAGGTGCGATTGCAGAAGTGGGTATGGTACCATGATATTTCATGTACATTATGCTCAGGGGCTGTTTTGTAAGATTGGCCCAGGACCCTCAGACAGAGGCAGTCAGGATATAATTCACGATCATGCCTACCCCAGCACCAAAAAATCCATTAATGTCCCACCATGGTACGTTCCTACAGGTTAGCCCACCCCTCTCTGGATTGATGAGGAGAGTACAGCCCTCTTTCTAATCCACTGAACCTGACGACCAAGTCTTTACATTGCCAGCTAATAGAAATATTTGAAAGGTGGCTTAATTTACAGGAAGACTCAAAAGTGAATTCAGGCCTACACTGTCAATCTATGCTCAGAACTTTAGTTCTAGTACAGGAACTGCATGTGAGCTGATGAAAGGAAGGGCATCTACCAAAGACCCTGGATTTTGAAATGGATGCCATGAAACATGCTGAATTCTGAACTTGTGATCTTGGCAAACTGCAAAAACTACCCCCCAAAACTAAGGTTGCTGAAAATGTTTTTTGTAATTCAAAAATTTTACATTCTGGAAATTGACGAAGTGTAAACAATCACTCCTCTGTATATCAGCAGCTGCATTCTTAACCACAGTGTTATCAGTGATCTCAGGCCAGACACAAATTCTCATTTGTTGGTTCATCATTGTTTAACTGTACAAAATAGATTAGACCAGAACATGCACACTGTCACAGACAAGAACCTGCAACACACTGTATCCAGGATAGAAAAATCCCTCAGGGACAACAAGGAGAGTAGAAATACCAGGAGGTTGGAGGGCAAGGTGGAGGGAGAAACGGGGAATTGATCATAAGGATCAACCTAGAACCCCCTCAGGGGGACAAATAATGGATAAGCGGTTGAGGTACAACAGAAAATGATATAAGACATGGGGAAAATAATCTATAACTTATTTGTGAGGTTTGTGAGGAATGGCATATGGGGGAGGGAAAGGGAAGAAATAGGAAGCTGATATCAGGGGCTCAAGTGGGAACAGAAAGCTTTGAAAATGATGTGCAAATGTGCTTGACATATTGAAGAAATGTATGAGTTGTGAGAAGAGTTGTAAGAACCCCCAATAGAAGTTTTTTTTTTTTTAAGAAGAATGTGATTAAAATATTTTATCTTTAAAAAAAGTTTACCTGAAGTGCTCTGCCCCCTGAATTAAGGACAACAAAACACTCTTCAACCTGACATTGTGCAAATTTCTGTCCATTACTTATGTATTTCGGTACCAACTTGACTTGATCATCCTTCACTGATCCATTATCAGCCCTTAACACTCAAATCCCCACATTTAGGTTTTTTGATATTCCTGTTTCTAGTTTTTTTTTAATTCCTCTTTAAAGGGGAAGCATATTTTTCAATCTGATAATCTTATATCCATCATATACTCCATACTGTAATAATATTTTTGTTTTGTTTCTAGCCGCTGTGGAGCCAGTCCTAACTCATGGCGTGATCATTAAGGATTCCATCAGCTGCTTTTTAACAATAATCACTGGGACATTGTTCCTAGCTTTTCCTCAGTCTCAGAGCTCTCCTAAAGGTTGTTCAATACTGCAACACACAAGCCTCCACAGGATGTGACTACTCTTGAAGTGCATTAGCTAAGGGTGAACTTGATATATATATATATATATATATATATATATATATATATATATCTCCAAACTCACTGTCAGGAAGTCCATTATGACTCATAGCTGCCATTCTGTCTCTATAAGACAGAGTAGAACTGTTCCTTTGATTTTCCAAGACAAAAAAAACAACAACAGTGAAGCAATAAACAGTCCCTTCTTTCTCTTACAGAAAGAATGGTGCATTTCAATAACTGACCTTGTAGTTAGCTTGTAGCTCACAGCCTAAGCGAGTTTAACTGATGGTGCCTGGGGTCCAAATGGAAGATGAAAATTACACTCTCATTTCTGTTTTCTTTTTTTTTGGGGGGGGGGCATCACAGCCCTCTGGTGGTCGTGGGAGCTCCCCAACGCTTCTCCTGAGAGCTGCTGCTGGATTTGAATTGCCAAGCCCGCGTGCTGCAGTCCTGCACTCAACCACTTATGCCACCGGGCCTCAGACCTCTCATTTATGTTTTCAATACTGCCCTTCCTCTATTGTAATCTCACCCCTTCCCATTTTTGCCTTGCAATAATCTTTTAGAATAATCTCTCTGCTTATTGAGCTTGTGGGAACTTGACGTTCTCTTGTGCATTGAACTGTTGATATTCTATAACCATCCACTGTATTCTCACTTTGTGAATATAAAATTTTTTATGCTATGAAAATCATAGAAGCAGTACATTTTGGTCTCCTTTGCCAATGTGATCTGGTTTAGTATCCACTTACACTAAAAGTCAATTCCATGAGATGGAAAGTAACAGACAGAATTTTGAATGGGTTTCGATGTAGCGTGTAGAAATCAATGGTGTTACAGGGAACTGTAATTATCAAAGAGGATCCTTGAAAGTCAAAAATGTCTTGATTTTACCAAAGCCAGGCATAATCCTCTCTGACACTACTCCCTCTGCTCCTTAATTATTTTTAGCATACTATTTCCTGTATGTTCCCTCTTACTATTTATGGATTTTTTTTCTCTCTCTGACAATCCCAGGCTAATATAATTCCCAGATGAAGGAGGACTATATATTCTATATGTGCAAGAAAGATGGAGTTGCACAGACTCATCCATTGCTCACCAAACAAAGAAACTATATGCCATCTCCCTCTCATATAGTCAGCGATGTGACTGTTTTCTGGTCAGCATAATCTCCTATCCAACAATTGTAAATTCACTGGATGATTGCCCTATCCTCACTGATGATGAGAATCACTGGATGAAATTAGTGTCCACCTCTAGGTCGGTCAGCTACCACCTCCTGAGGACATTTATGTTTAACTCTTCCGTGAATCAAAAACAAAATAAAACAAATGATTCCTTTATTAGACTGCATGTGCAGCCAGGGTTGGGACATAGAGTATGATGCATGAATACCATCTCTTCTTTGTATTGCATCCTCTTTTAGTTGCATAAATTTCAATGAGCTTATGCTCAACTATTTGATTAGAATGTTCCCTTAGAGTTGTAAAGGGCAGCAGGAAAAAGAAGAATTGCAATAGCTAAAATACTCTTCTTTGATCAGGTCACTGTCATATATAGATCCGATTCACAGGCACCTTCTGCTACACCTCTCAGATTTCAGTCTATATAATCAATTCCCCTACTTTTATATTTTTCATATACTGTAGCTGAAACCACTCTTCTTTCCCTCCTCTAAAACTGATGCTGCACTTCCTGCTTCTCTCCTTTTGACCCATTGGGAAGTTAGACAATGTGATGAACATGAAATTTGGACTAGAGTGGGTCGATCGACTTGGATTAAATGGGTGCTTGTTTAGAAAAAACAAATTATTATTAGATCAAAATTTACCTTTAATCTTCTCTTCTATAATATTTTATTGCTGTTAGGCGCAGTCAAATTAATTTGGACTCATAGAGACTCCAAATACAACAGGACAGAGGACTGTCCACTTCTGAATCATCCTCAAAAGTATTCTTATGTTAGAGTCTACTGTTTCAGCCAATGGTCAAGGCAGCTTGTTGAGGGCTTTTTCTTTCTTGCTTCTCTCTCCATTATCAGACATGATCCTTGCCTCTGGCTATGTTTATTGGAAGACATCTGTTCTTCCTCTTGGAAGTCCATAGACTTTTCAGACTTCTTCATTAGCACCACAATTCAGATGCATCCATTTTTTTCTATCATCTTCCTTGCTCAATGTCCAACTTTCGCATGCATATGAAGTAATTAAAGATATCATGGCTTATAGCTTTTGAATGCAGCTCCTATGACCATTGATTGTGGATCAAATCAGGACAAAATCCTTGAAACCTTCAGTCTTTTCTTCATTTGTTACCTTACCTATTGTTTAGTTGTGAAACTTTTGGTTTTCTTGACATTGAGTCAGAATTGATGCTGAACACAGCAATCCTTGATCTTCAATACCAAATGTTCAAGTTCTTGCCACTTTCAGCAAGCAAGATTGTGTCATCTTCATATTGCAGACTACTAATAAGCCTTCCTGCAATCCAGATATTTTTCATATACTGTAGCTTCTCTGATTTACTCAGCACACAGATTGAACAAGTGGGAATATACAACCCTGACATGCATAGTTCATAATTTTACAAGTGTGTGATATCAATGATATTGTTCTATAGTTTGTGTATTTAGCTGGAGCACCTGTCTTTGGAATATGCACAGATATGGATCTTGTCCAGCCACTTAGCCAGGTAGCAGTCATCCAAATTTCCTGGTTTGGATAGGTGCATACTTCCAGTGCTTTGACAACTTGATCTAACATTGCAAGGATCAATTCATCAATTCCAGAAGTCTTTTTGGTTAAGTCTTCCAGTGCAGGTTAAACTTCTTCCTTCAAGACCATTGGTTCTTGATTATATTTTCTCTTTAAATGGTTGAATGAAGATCGACTTTTTAATTTTTGTTGCAGTGATTGTGCATTAATCTTTTCATCTCTTCACATGTTTCCTGGATCCTTCAGGATTTTGCCCACAGAGTCTTTTCTTTTTTTTTTTCCACAGAGTCTTTTCATACAGCAGCTTGAGGCTTGAGTTTTTCCATCAGTTCTCTCAGTTTAAAGTATATTCTTTCTTTTTAATTTTTTAAAGGTAAGTCTGGACATTTTGTTATATTTTACATATTCTTCTCCAGGTGCCCTTTGAAATTTTCTGTTCAGCACCTTGACATTACCTTTTCTTCCATTCACCTTAACTACTCTACAACTCAGAGTAAATCTTGAAACTCTGCTGAAACTGTTTCACTTGGGTAATGTTATTGTTATTTGAAATACCAAAGACCTAGCTTCCAATTTCATAGCAACATACATGTAAGCACTGTACAAAAAACTCTCAGACAGGTGATGGGGTTTTGTAGATAGGTGATGTAGTGATAGATGATAGATAGATAAATGACAGATAAATAGATTAAAAGCCAAACCAACTGATGTCAATTTAATGCTGACTCTCAGCAACCTTATGCAACAAGGTAGACTGCCCCTGTGAGTTTCTGAAACTGTAATTGTTTGGGGGACACCAAAGACCTGCCTTCTCCCAGACAAACAGATAATTGGGTATATCAATAGATGACAGATAGACAGATGGTTGATGATTATAGATAGATAGATAATCTTATTGGTTAGCATAATTCGGAGGCTAACAAGTCCCAACTCCCTGGAAGTCAGATGTATGGTCCTGCTGACTCATGTGATCTTTGGTCTGAGGCACTCAAAAATCTGCAAGCCCAGTAGCGGCTTCTGTCTTACAAGATTCCTGAGACAGATTTGACAGCAGCATGAAATATTATCACAGACCAAGAAATGGACTTTAGAAACTTATAAAGCATATAGAGGAGAAAGAGATGGTGAGAGTTTTGTCAAAGCAATTTTATATATCGGATTCAGATCATATCCCCCCAAAAACACAGCTTCCAGCTGACTAGTTGCCCATTTCAGATTACTTACTGATGGAAGACAGTGACATATTGTCTGCCAGATTCTTAGAATCATAGCCTACCCAAGTCGGTACATGACATTAAACATCATAGACTTCACATGTGAAGAACAATGAAAGAATTATAAAGGAGTCTCAATTGACAAGTCTTGTTTTTTTGTGTGTGGAAGAGACCAAATATATCAAAAAAATGGCTAGGCTCTGGGCCAGAACAAGTTGATAAGCACGAACCATAGCACCAATCAGTGACAGCTCTATTTGCTTTGCTTTTATGCTATATGTTTATTTCTCACATTGATCAGCAGTTGAAAATATTTGCATGTTTTCAAAAAACATATATTTAATATTTCCTAATTTATAAGTGTACATTAGAAGGCAATTTCTGGGCCCTATAAAAGTGATGTTTAAATTTGTTGCTCATTATTTTCAAAAGTTTGGAAGCATTTCTATTACAGCAATAAGTGTAAAGAAGATCCTATAGGCAAATGTCTTCTTCAATATTTCATCTTTCCATATTTTTATTGATTTTCCTAAGTGATTGGATATAAATGGGTATTGCTATTATGATGTTGATCTTTATTCCCCAGAACACTAATAATAGCTATGAAGGTCTTTCTATGTATTTATTGACAAAGATGTTAATTAGTGAGCACTGATGGTGCATTGGGCTAAGAATTGTACAACTCGCCACGAGGTGATCTGTTAAAAGCCATCTGCTGTGTGGTGGGGAAATGGGTCACTAACCAACCCAAGGGGAATACATGTTTTTATTTCCACAGGGAAAACTGGACCAAACTTAAACTGGGTCTTCCAGGATGTGAATGCAGCATGATGAAATGAAGCAGGGAGTCACTGGAAGGGTCTGAGGGTCCAGCTCCAATTCCAACTACATGAACAGCCACGCCTTCCCCCAGGGGAGTTTGCTGTGGAGTAGAGCACTGAGACTGCAGCTCCAGGAGAGGGACATGTCTGACCAGA
Organism: Nesogale talazaci; assembly: GCA_004026705.1. NCBI lineage: Eukaryota > Metazoa > Chordata > Mammalia > Afrosoricida > Tenrecidae > Nesogale > Nesogale talazaci. The sequence continues at coordinate 98,734 of PVJH01003484.1, forward strand.
TCACAGGAGAGCAAATGAAGGGGAAGGAAGAGAGTGAATGCAGCCTGGCCCACCGAGTCTTGGGCCCACCCAATCTCCCCACTTAGATCAGCCCCTCTATAGAGAGGTACATTTGACCAGCCCAAATATGAAACATGGTATCCCTCACTGACCCAAGTCTCTACAGGGTCTACAATGGAGAAGAAGGATCAGGAGTGCACTTGGTCTGACCCCACCACACTGAGGCAAGGGCATGCAGCAGAGTACCAGGGGGGTGGGGGTGGGGGTGCAGGGGTGGTAGGCAGAGCATGGAATTCCTGAGGGAGGGCCAAGGATTTACTTTGGGGCCAGGATGTGGCACCCCATCAGACTCAACTGGGAAGCATTTATTGAGGTCAATGAACAGACCTTGAACTATTTGAAGGATTTATTTGGTTATTATTATTATTATTTACTTATTTATATACTTTTCTGGACTTTGTGTTTTTGTTGTACATCATTTTGTTTTCTTTCATCTCTTCTTGTGAGGTCTTATTTTTTGAACATATTATTATCTCTGCAAGTCGATCTTGATAAGATAGGTTGCATGAACAGTGTGGAGGAGAAAACAACGGGGCAGGAGGATGGTTTCAGGGGAGATGGGGAGGTGCAGGAAAAAAGGCGGTTCTGATCATTCCAGGGAGAAAGGAACAACAAGTGAGCCAAAATCAGTGGCAAGGTAGGTGTAAGAGGCCTGATAAGGATTGATCAAGAGTAATGTATCACAGAGATATTACTGAAACTCAAAGGAAGGATGAGTATGATAGTGGCACAAGAGGAAAGTATAAGAAAATAAAGGAAATCACTGGGAGCTAAAGGGCATTTATAGATGTCTAAATATAGGCCTGAACATAGGTAAATATATTTATATATGATGATGGGGAAATAGATGGATGTTGGACCTCCAATCAAATACATCCTCAATGCAAGAACATTTACTTCTATTACATTGTTATTCTACGATGCTCATCTTCCCGACATAATAACTGAAGATAAATGTATGCATAAACAAAAGTGGTGAAGAAAGCTGATGGTGCCTGGTTATCAAAAAATATAGCATCTGGGGTTTAAAGGCTTGAAAGTAAACAAGTGGCCATCTAGCTCAGAAGCAACAAAGCCCACATGTAAGAAACACACCAGCCTGTGTGACCAGGAGGTGTCAAAGGGATCAGGGTTCAGTCATCAAAGAACTAAAAATTACATAATTATAAATGAGGGGGAGTACAATTTGGAGACCCAAAGTCCATATGCAGAGGAAATGACATCCCCTTACAGAAGGGTCAGAGAGAGGAGAGGAATCAGTCAGAGTACCATATAGAACAGTAAAATAGGCAGCTTTCCTCTAGTTCTTAAATTCTTCCTCCTTCCCACTTTCACTATCCAAATTATACCTTTCAAATCCAGTTAGACCAGAGGATGTCCACTGGTACATGTATGAACTGGAAACATGAGAAATCTAGAACAAATTATCCCTTTAGAGCCAGTGGTGAGCATGATGATACTGGGAGTGTGGAGGAAAGGTGGAGTAGAAAGGGGAACTGATTACAAGAATCTACATATAATCTCCTCCCTGCTGTATGAACAACAGGGAAGTGGGGGAAGGGAGACATCAGACAGTGTACCACATGAGAAAGTAATTTATAAATTATCTATGGTTTATGAGGGAGGGAAGAGTGGTGAGGGAGTAGAAAAAGGAGGAGATAATACCAAGATTTAAGTAGAAAGAAAATGCTTTCAGAATGAATGATGATGGCAACAAATGTACAAATGTGTGTTGCTTACAATAAATGTATGTATGGACTGTGATAAGAATTGTATGAGCGGGCTGAGCCCCGGTGGCATAGTGGTTGTGCGCGGGACTGTGGCCCACTGGGATGGAGGTTCGATTCCAGCTCCACGGAGCAAAGACTGGGCCTCCTACTCCCACCACCTGAGGGCAGTGATGCCCAAAAAAACAAAACAAAAGAATTGTATGAGTTCCCAATTAAGTGTTTAAAGAAAAAAGAAGAAATAATCAGCTTGTTGGAGTAAGAGAGTTTCTGTTTCCATATATATTTACAGCTTTGGAAACCTCTAGGAATAGTTACACTCTGTCCTACAGGGCCACTATGGATCAGAATTTACTTAAGTGTAGTGATTTGGAAGGTTTAGGGAGATAACTAGTACTTATAGTCAAACAATTGAGATAAAATAGGAGAAGCAAAATTGTGCTTATGGAGTATCTCTTCTTGTGGGAGATAAAAACAAGTCTAAATAATTTTAATATAAGTGTTTGTGATATTAAAAATGCTCATTTGTGCATTGCATTACGTATCAAATTATATCCTAGTTTCCCTTGTTCACTGTGTTCTTGAGTATAAAATTGAAGAAGAGCATCATGCTCAATGTAGTTAAGGTTCAAAGAACAACAGGAATGTCCTTAATGCAATGAATGGACTCAGGACTGCAACAATGGCCTCAAGCATAGGACTAATGGGGGATTGTACCTGAGAGGACAGGGTTTCCTTCTGTTGTGCACAGGCTTGCTGTGGTTTAGAACTGACTCAATGGAAGCTCCAAGCAACAACAAGAAGAACAATAATAACAACAACAATGACAACTTATCACTGAAACCATTTGTACAAAAGGACAGTCCATTTGTATTTAAAGAAATAATGATACACACACACACACACACACACACTCCCAAAAAAATGAAACTTCACTAAGTTCATGGGAACTCATAATTAACCCTCAAGGGCAAGAAAGAACTGTGCACCTTGGGTTTCCAAGGCAGTGAATTTACAGAAGTGTTGAGCCTCATCTTTCTCCAGAGGATCAGTATTGAACTGTTGACCTTAAGGATTTAGCCCGATGCATAATCATGATGCCACCAGGGACCCCACCTCATACCCAAGATACATTAAGAAGAAGAAAAAGAAAGAAAGCATACTTTGAGACTGAGATATGTTCTGTGTGATTTATACACAGCAAACGAATCTGTAGTTGGGTTAGAATAGAAACATGAAAAACATGATGCAAGACATGCTCAAACAAGAGGGCAATCACATTAAAATAACAAAAATATACTTAAGTATCGACCATATATATGTATGAATAAAACCCAGTTTTTTTCTCTCAAAAGTTTTATTGCAAAGCAATACTCAAAGAAACAAATCATAACTCCTATGGTTTTATAATTATCATTCCCACCCATTAATTAGAGCAGTCTTTATGTTGTCTAGAATGCCAGTCTTTCTTGATCCCCATAGCAACACATTGATGGCAAAAAAGCATCCACTTAGATGGGTGATTCAATGCTCATTTATTGGTTTGTCATATTATGATGACTTGTGTACTAATATGGTATATTTTAATACAGCTTCTAATCTAAGACAAATTAGGCATAAGAAAAAAAGCAGTTGATTTCTAAAGCTACTAAAAGAACTTTGTGTGATAAAGTGCCAAAAGATGAGTTCCTACAGTTGAAAGACACAAGCTGGAAGATACTCCAAATGTGATGGGGGATGAGCAGTCTCCCCAAAGTCGAGCAAACCTTATTAAAGTAGATTAAATAAGTGGTCTAGGACATTCATTTGTTGACGTGGCTCAACACAGAAAAATGAAAAATTGGAAGCTGTCAAAAATTAAATGAATGGAGCATCAGTCAAGCTCAAATAGATTGCTATTGGCTATTTCTAATAAAAATAACAAAATTTTCTACTCCAGTAATGAAAAAACGAAAAGGCATGGCATCTGATTCATAGTCAAAATGAACATTTCAAGTCCCTAAGTACAATACCATCAGTGACACATTACAGTTTTATCCCTATGCTTATAAGACAGACCAGATAATACTGTTGTTGCTGTTAGATTCACCCAGTCAGTTTCTATGAACAACATAACAGCGCGCTGCATAATCCTGTACTCTCCTCACAACTGATCCTCTGTCTAAACCCACTGATGAATGCAATGGAGATTACCATGTGGGAGGTCAGGTGGGTCTTAGTCCTTCAAAAAGCATCACCACTTTTCAATATTCTAAATAAGTCTTGTGAAACAGATTTAGCTAATCTACTCAGTCTTTTGATATTTTGACCGCTGATTCCATGAGCATGGATTGTGGAATCAAGGAAGATAAAATCTTGACATCTTCAATCTTGTCTCCATTTATCAGGGTGTTACCTATTGGCTGTGAAGATTTTGTTCTTCCTTACATCAAGTTGTAATCCATATTGAAGGCACAGTCCTTGAACTTAGTCTGGAAGTGCTTCCTGTTCTTTTCATTTTCAGCAAGCAAGGTGGTGCCACCTTTACACCACTGGTTGTTAATAAGTCTTCCTTCAGCCCTATGCTGCACTCTTCTTACTATCCAGTCTCACTGGTGACTTGCTCAGGCAATAGATTGAACAAGTATGATGGGGGCATACACCCTTGTCACACATCTCTCCTGATTTTAAGGCAGGCAGTACTCCCTTGTTCTATTTGCACAATTGCCTCCTGATTCATGTATATGTTAGCACACTATTTTAAATATTCATGCACCAACTAATAATGTTAAAGATGAAGATATTGAGGATCTTTATCCATGCATAACTATGTATAAAATTTATCAAATATCATTGACGGATATTGGTTTTTATAATTTGAAAATTGGAAACCATACATAAATTGCAGACTATGACCTTGATAGAGATGACAATGAGATTTTATGACAGAAATTTTAGAGGTTAGTGATTTATTCATTGCAAATGCCTTTTTCCAACAATATTTATGAAAACTATATCCCTGAATATCATAGAAAAAGAATTTGAGACTCTCAGTTATGAATATCAAATGTTATAGCCTGCAGTATGAAAAATAAACCAATAAAAGAAATAATCAAACAAGCCCAAACAACGCGATACCTTCAAATGGATTCTTCCTCATAACAATTCTGTAGGATAGAGTGTGTTTCTGAACTTCTGCTGCAAAATAGCTGCTAGTTTCGGAGTTTCACTTCTGCCCTTTTGGCTCTCTGCATAGCACCCTTGGCAGTTGGCAAAAACAAGCGCCTTACAAACGGTGGTAAAAAAGGAGCTAAGAAGAAAGTAGTTGATCCATTTTCTAAGAAAGATTGGTATGACGTGAAAGCACCAGCTATGTTCAATGTAAGCAATGTTGGAAAATCCTAGTCACCAGGACTCAAGGAACCAAAATTGCATCTGATGGCCTCAAGGGTTGAGCTTTTGAAGTGAACCTGTGGATCTGCAAAATGATGAGATTGCCTTTAGAAAATGTAAGTTAATTACTGAGGATGTTCAGGGCAAAAACTGCCTAACCAACTTCCATGGCATGGATCTTACGTAGGACAAGATGTGCTCCATGCTCAAAAAATGGCAGACCATAATTGAAGCTCCTGTTGATGGCCAAGACTACCGATGGGTATCTACTTCATCTGTTCTGTGTTGGTTTTACTGAAAAATGAAATACTCAGATTTGGAAGACCTCTTATGCTCAGCATCAACACCAAATCGGAAAGAAAATGATGGAATTCATGACCCAAGAAGTGCAGACAAATCACTTGAAAGAAGTGGTCAATAAACGGATTCCAGACAGCATTGGGAAAGATATAGAAAAGGCTTGCCAGTCTATTTATCCTCTCCATGATGTGTTTGTCAGCAAATTAAAGATGCTCAAAAAGCCCAAGTTTGAACTGAGAAAACTCATGGAGCTTCATGGTGAAGGTGGATGTTCTGGAAAAACTACTGGAGATGAGACCGAAGCCAAAGTGGATTGAGCTGATGGCTGGGAGCTACCAGTTCAAGAATCTGCTTAAAATTGAGGCTGAATGTGAACAAATCAAAGGTCTTATTGTGGAAAAAAATAGTTGCTAGTTTAAAACAAGTAAGCTTGTACTAGTAATCTAAATGCAAAGAAAGTGAAAATCCTCACAGATGCTGCAATTAGCATTCTCACAATAAATAGAAACATTCGAAGTTTCCAAGGAATTTATTTTACTCAGATATAAAATCAGTACCTATGGAAGCAGCAATCCATAATATCCAACTGCCAACTGAAGGAGGAATGTGTGTCTGACCCACGATGTGGAGATTTCAGTCACCTCATATGCATTAAAAACTTTGACAATGAATAGGCAAGATAAAAGAGAATAAATTGATACCTTTGATTTTCAGAGTTGTTAAAGAATATTGAATACCCCATGCAATTCTAGATCAGTGAACTAGCCTGTATTTGAAGAAATATCCCTGTCACACTTGCTAGACATGAGTATGGTGTCACTTTGTCACAAAGGCTTGAAGGCACCTTGCTAGGAGTCATCGTGTTTGGTAGAAAACAGAATCATTGAAAAAAGAGGCAGACTCTTGGCAAGATGGATGGACACACTGGCTTCAATAGTAATGATATACTTCAAACCAGGATTGCTCTGGGCTAAGGAGTCATTATCATTAGAAACTCACTTGATGTTACTAGGTCTTGTTTACTTTTAGTTAGTAAGAAATGACCTGTATGAGAACATTTTTTCTTTCTATAATAATGGCTATCTGAATGTCCATATGCATAGATGGAGATGACCTGGCTCCCTGAAAAGGGCGACTCAGATTGATTGTTGTAGGTAAGCATGGATACACTTGGGGCACTTCTGTTTTGGTTTTTTTTTTCTTTGTTTTGCATTTTCTTCCTTCTTGGACTGGTAGACACTACCTAAAATTTTCCTTAAAGAAAAAGTCCTTATAAACAAGTATGTATAAAGTGCTTGTTAAATGAACAGAGTTTTACATTGAAAAAAGGAATAAACTAATATGCATCATTTAGCACTAACGCATATATTAATTTACAAAACTTGAAAAGATTAAAATTTTATGTGTGTAGAATTTTTTTCTAGGGTTTCAGTCCTACAGGATGAATTGAAGAATACAATTAAAGATGACTCAACTAGGAATCCCTTATATCCTTCTAATTCTATAAGATGCTGCTAAAATGTATCACAGCTGTCTGCTGTAGACAAAATAATCAATAATTCAATTATCAGAGGTGGAAGAGTATGCAAGGGCCGAAGATGAGCTGCAAATCACCTACATCTTTCATTTCATATATATATATATATATATATATATATATATATATATATATTCAATCCCCTATGGGGTCAATTCTGCAGATGTTATCTCTGGCCTTCTGTACATTTCAGAGCCCCAGAAGGTGACAGATCTTGGCTGTACTGCACAGTTAGCTATTCCACTGCAAATGTGGGTGCCTGCACAAAACATTTGAGTTCATTAAGTATGTCTGGATCAGCTTGTTCCATTGGAATTAGAAGAGTAAGAAAGAATAGCTGTGCAACAGGAAAAAGAAATAGTGAAGACAGTCAGCACATGTCTGGGAAAAGATCAGGTCTTTATTTAATCAGTTTAATGATTGTTTTACTTTTGAAAAAGCAAAAAAAAAAAAAAAAAAACAACCAAAAAACAGCTTCTCCACTTTCTCTTTCTTCTTTTTCTGAGTAACAGCTTGCTCAGAAAGAAACTCATTAAGCATTTTGAGGCTAATGATATGTCTGTTTCCATTCAAAACAATGGAACTATCATGCAGCTTAAAAACCTGGGATGATCAGGCCACAGGGAAGAGAGAATGCTTAGTTCACTGCACTCTTGTGATAAATGAGAGAAAGCCACATTTATTTTGTATATCAAACCTTGTAGTTGAAAATAAAGTACAATTCTAGATTCCTGCCTAAGGAGATTCTAATTAGAATGACTAAATTATTTTTTTCTTAATGATTCAGCAAGTCAACTATGCCTCATAATGGTATTTTTGAACATCAATTACCACTTAAAACTGTGCAGTTTTAGAAATAACAGGAAATTGGGATATATGCATTTTGAGTGGGAGATGTAACTTAGATAATTTGAGTTTGCAGTTTTCTTATTGTTGCTGTGTTTGGATTTTTTTCCTTGATGAATCTCATGGGCTTCTTTCTTAAAAATTTGTTCATATTGTCAAAAACAATGAATCTGAAAATTTTGATTATTTGAGTTTGAATCATGAAATTTTCTTGGTTGTCATTCATGCAAGTGGTACTCTCTAAAGTGAACTTCTTACTAGAAAAACATATAAAAATAGTAAAATTAAAAGAAGAAAAATGTTTTCTTCCCATTCTTATGACTTAAATTGTGAATCCCCACCATCTTTCAAGTGTGTGTGTGTGTGTGTGTGTGTGTGTGTGTGTGTGTTGGGATATAACCTCTATAGCTGTGGATATAAACTCTTTGTGTAATAGGATTTTCTTTGTTATGTTAATGAGGCAATTAGGAGTCCTTCAAGCCAACAAATTTCACAGACAGCCGATGCTAACTAACTCTTAGTGACCCTGCAGGACAGAGTGCTACTGATCCTGTGAGTTTCCATAACTGTTAGGTCCGGTTTCACCCTAACCACCTTTTAGAGGGGAGTATGAAAACACAACAGGCAGACACAAGCAAGAACATGTGAAGAAAATATCAGTAACATGTAGGATTTACCACGGATAAAAGATTGCTCCATACAGAAGTTTGAAAAAATAAATATTTCCCTCAGATGATAAAACTAGTGTCTTGCGGATCTACTGCACACAGAGAGCCTTCCCCAAAATATAGTATCCTGAATTAGAGTTTCTAGTTCCCCACATTGTGAGAAAATAGAAATTTCTCTTTTGTTGCTTTTAGGTGCAGTGGAGTTCATTCTGATTGACAGAGGCCTCGTGACATAGAGATATGTCATGAAGGGTTCCCATATTCTTGAAATCAGAAAGTGAATGTGATAGCTAGGTTTTTGTCTCAACTTGTCTACGGTAGGATTTTCAGTAGCTTGGAAGTTTAGATTTCTCCCATAAGATGGACTAACATAATGTAATCAATGCATATGGGATAAGGAGCAACTGTGAGCAGGGAAGCAGTTCTCAGGAGATTAAGGTGAAATGTTTCTTACAGAGACCAGACCCCTCATGATGTTTCCTCTAGTGTGGGGTCTGCTTGATACATTAATGGACATCGTGGGGAAGCTAGCTTACGTCTTGCTCTTCTGGAGACTGCATCTGGTTCATCAACCTCTGATTCTTTGGACTTAAGCCAACAACCTGCTACATTGCCTGCCGATTCTGAGAGCCATCAGATCTGTGAATCTTGGATTCATCTATTACATCTGTATCCACAAGCTGTGGTCTTCCTAATTCATAATTTCAACTCTACACAGCTCGCAAAACACAGAAAAGGTTTCAGCTTCATATGAGACATTCAGACTGGAACCAGACTGGACTTCTGGACTTACTCATTTCTACAACTATAGATGATATATATATATATATATATATATATATATATATATATATCCTGGTTTTGTTTCTCTACATAATCTACCAGAATACAGCAAGCAAAATTTTGAACGTGTGAAAGCAGTAACAATTCCAAAATCAAAGCCAAAATCAAGGCAAACATTTTTTTGTTATTCAAAAGGGAAATGTGTTTACAAAAAGCAACTGTTAAAACTACATTTCAACATGAAGGTGCATTGAGATGCACTCTCAATATTTTGACACATGTCAATAAAAATTGAAATATATTTTACATCCTATTTTTGAAGTGTTTTGAAAGAGATCAATTGCATTAGGTAGAATATTGAAAACCTTTATTTTAAAAGCTCATTTTGCACAAATTTTGAAATATTGATTGCTAGGGTATCATCTTTCCAATTTTCCTAGATTCACCAGGTGTGACTCTACATTTAGAAGGCAGCTCGTCCTCACTCACACTCCGCCTGTTTTCACACCTGCAATGCTCGTCTCCTGACACTATTTCCTACAGTGTGATGCTGTCTTCATGATGCTATCATTAATTAGAAATGGTTCTATGCTACCCATGAAGTATTGGTGTCTGATTCCTCAAAAGTGGATCGGAGCACTTAATTATGAAAATCAAGAACTGCCGCCTTCAGTTTTACACCTTAGTGTAATGAAATTAAACTCGCCAACAATCAACAACATGATAAGAGAAAATGGATGGAACTTGCCCATGATTTTTGCTTACTTGGATCCACCATCAACCTCCAGAGAAGCAGTCATCAAAAATTAAATCATGTATTTTATTGGGCAAATTTTCCACCAAAGATCTCTTTTAAAAATCTTGCAAAACAAAGATGTCACTTTTGGGGGTTTCAGGGGTGGAAAACCACAAAGATGTCACTTTGAGGATTAGGTATGTCTGACCCAAGTCAGTCAGGTCTTCAATGACCCTGAATGCACACAGAAGCTAAATAATCAGTAAAGAACAATTGATCTATTTGAGCTATGGTGCTGGTGGAAAATATTGGCTATATAATCAAGTATAATTAATACTAAATATATTATATCAGCCTTAGAAATGCACCTGGAATGTTTCTCAGAAGGAAGGGCAGTGAGACTTCTTCTCATGTTCTTTGTAAAATTTTCAGGAAAGGTAAATCCTTGGAAACAAACTTGGTAGAATTTCAGTACAAAATAGGAAGACACTTCATGTGATGTGTTGACAGGGTGGCTGTAAGCTTGGACTGAGAGTTAGGGTAGGTCGTGAGGACGGTACAACAGTCAAGTGTGCATATTTCTGTTGGGCCTGTGTTCTCCATGAATTGGCACAGACTCGATGGTATTTAATAACAGCAAAGAGAAATTGTAAAACCTTGAATTACCAACCCCACTTTTAAGAAAATAACACAGAATAACTCTATTACTTTCTTTTTAAAACGATCAGCGAAGATGAAATGAGCTGTCTTCATTTCAGCTTTATCTGGGAAAAGGCCATTCATCTGCAAATGCAGAAGTCTTTTTAATAGTTAGGAATTTTATCAGTGAACAGGGGGAGTCTTTATAACTATTTATCTTTACTAGACTGTCACAAACTCTGGGAGCCTCATGACAGCCCTGTAGTTAATGAACTGGAATCCCCTTTTCAGCATTCTAGAATTCTATCTTTCTGTCCCATTCACCCTGCATAATTTTCTTCTTGGTGTTACAGTACAGCTCTGTACAGTACTATGCACTTAATCTCCATATCTCATCTTCCAAACTCATCTTGTTGGAAGGAATTCAACATCCTATAATTTTACCCTCCATTGAACTAGAATAATTTCTACATTTAGATTATTCAGAGCCATTAACAGAACTTTGTTTTCCACCAGCATTTAATTCTACTATAATCCACTGTCAAATGCATTAAATAATAGCATTTCATACTCGTCAATAGTAAAGACAAACCAGCAAGGAAATAGCAAGTATTTATAAATACCTTTCTGAACCACTTTAATAATCATTTCATTATTATTGGGCCATCACATGCATATTCTATTATATGAAATCAAAATTAGTGGCTCAAATAATAGCCTATGCTATACTACACAATTCTAGTTTCAGCCTCTCATGAAAGCAGGCTAGACAAGGATGACTAGCCTGCACCATAAATATTTCCACTCCAATGTATGATGATCTGAAATTAAGATTACTTAGGACCCAACTGGCAGATATATTCTTACTTTAACTTAATCTGGTCACATAATAGATAAGTATCAAAGACTGAAAGAGTGTCACCATTAATTTTTTCTCTTCCTATGACATTATGTCATCTTCTTTTGAGAGACAAGGCTTTTAAAAACATCTGTACTCTTTCCTTTGACCTGAAGTGTCCTTCCACTGCTATGGTCAAGAGAATAAGAAAAAACACCAGAGCCGAGCTTCCAAACCTAGACCCTGAAAGAATTGGTATTTTATCTTCTTTTTCTCTGATAATGCATCTTCTTGCAGTTATTCTCTGATGAAACGCAAGCAGCCACATAAACAAGCATACATAGGGAATTACCGAGGCTCCAGATGACCAAGTTCAACAGAGCTCCCAGGCTGTCGCCAGCACCAACTCTGAGTTAGACAATTTTGAATCTTCTAATAATTCCAGTGCCTCAGGCAGCCCTGGAAATAGAAATGTTTGGTCAGCCACAGAATTGTAAGTAAAATAAGGGGAAATTTTTGCTATATGTTTGGGATGGTTTCTTATGCAGCAAATTGTAATTGAAATAGAATGGTACTTTATGGTAGACTGCACTTATAGAAAAATAAATGTGCATTCTCCAAAGCAATACAATTGTAAACAGAGTGGACCCAAACCAGATTTCCAGGCTTGAAATAACAGTTTCATCACTGGCTAGGTAATGTATCCCAATCAAATAACTTAGGCTTTACACACCTCACTTCTTTTCTCTAACAAAACGGAAATTTCAATCTTAGAGCCCTTTTAGAATAGTTACCAGTGCTAAGAGAAATTAGTACATGGACATTGCTTGCAGCAGTATCTCATATATAGTGATGTTTTATATTAAATATTGCTAACTTATGGATTGTGATCTTAGTCTTTGAGCTGCCATTCAAGGTCCTTTGTACTGTCACTTTTATTCATTCTGCACAATGCATAATTTATGTTCTAATCAATCTTGAAAAGAAGTATGATCCATACTGCATCCATACCATCACACAACTTTCCCATTTCATCTTATTTTATTTTCTACTCAGTCTTCAAACACTAGGCTACTTGCGCTCTACCAATAGTTTACTGATAATTCTATAAACAGTCTACCTCCATGTACAGGTACTTAATGAATAGCTGTTGGGTATGAAACATTGTGGATAAAGCACTGAATAAGCTCCACATATTCATTCATCATTGGACATATATAATTTAGTAGAAATAGATAAGCTTCAAAGAAATGGTCTGTCACTGACCCATTTTTAGAAATTTTGCCACTTATTTACTTTATTTACCATTAGAAGATCAATCAGAAATCAAAGTATTTGAATTACGGTTCTGAAGAAGAAATATTGAAAGTGCCAAAAATTGCCCAAAAATACCCTCAACAAATCTGTTCGTAAATGGCACAGTCAGAATGTTACTTAGAGCAAGGATCACAGCACATCATCTCACATATTTGGGGCATATTGCTGGCACATCAAAAACCAGATATTTTAAAATCAAGAAGCTAAAAACCAAGCAAACAAGTCAACATCATGGGGTGGGGAAGTAGTGGAGATCCAAACCCATCTTCAAGCTAACACATCGAAGACCAGATAAACTCATGATCCATCCGCAATATTAAGAGAGCCCAATCTCTGGAGAAGGACATCATTCTTAGTAGAATAGAAGGGAAAAGAAAAACAGAAAGGCCCTCAAAGACATGGATTGAAGCAGGGGCTGCATCGATGGTTTCAAACATAAGAACATAGTGAGAATGGCTATGGCAGTTTTGTGCTTATGTTAATTTTATGATTGAAATGTGGGGATGGAGTCTAGCCTGTTAATCTGGAGATAGCCATTGGGTGGCCAATGAGACCTCTATGTGGGCATGGCTTTCTCCTGAGACTTCTGGGAAATCTCACGATATTTCCTTTGTGAAGATGAGAAGCTATCTCCCCAGTTGTTGAGAGTTAGTTTCAGAGATGAGGAATCATGGATAAGACAAGATGGCAGCGTCTGAGAAGCTGGAGGAGCTGGCAGAGAGACCACATGGCTTTGCCCTGATGGAGCCAGACCTCTGAAGCTGAGGCAGTCACATGGACACCTCAGCCAGGGATGAGTTGCTTCTGCCACCACAGGATGCTGTTAATGGACCCTGTGCCCTGGAAATGAGGAGCCATGGGGAGACCCCTGCTAGTGCTGGGATTCTGCATCCACTCACTTGTGACTTCATGAGTCGGAAGGAGACTTTATAGACTGATTTCGGGCATATGGGTTAATATTGGACTTATGACTTTGTATTGGACTGGATTAGGATGCTTTCTTAATGTCCTATTTCTCTTATATATATAAACCTTTTCCTTATATCCATATGTGTGTCTATGAAATTTGTAGCTCTAGTCTACCCGGACTAACACAATGGCACAGGATCAGTCCATAGGATCACTATATGTTGGAATGGGCTTGATAGCACTTGTGGGTCATTTAGTTAATTCTAATATCATTTAGTAGAAATTTTATTATAATTTTACCTATAATAATTATATTCAATATGCTTTCACATACCATATCTCAAGTTATATTTTTAAAGTCTCTTTAAAGCCATACTATGCACCTGATTCACTTAACAGATTACTGAGAGTAAAGACTCAAAGAGGATAAGCCTCATGCTACCAGGTAACGCATGAATGAGTAGAGTTCTAAATCTCACCAATGTAGCCATATTTTTTAATTAAACATAGTTTCACTAACACATTTGAATACTTATCCATCTTACTGAGATAATATTCTAGCAGTCATTTTAGTAAGAATAAATTTTTAAATGATTTGTTCTGGAGCTGAAAAGTTTAGTCTTTAAATTGATGATACTAGACAAAATAATTGTCAAATGCCTGTTTTAGTTTTTGTTTGGGGAAAGAAATATTTAGGCTCTCTGCTCCTCATCGTATGACAGGGAGTGCCTCTTAACATTCACATGCAGTCCCAGCTGCATCCCTGAGACATGCTGGTGAAGGATAGAGTGAACAGATTCAGCCCCAGTGGACACCTAGTCACTAGGGCTGCTTTCCACTCTGGCCACGTGGAGATTGTTGTCAACAATGACTTCTTCATAGATCTGAACTTCATGGTCTACATGTTCCAGTATGAATCCACCCACAGCAAGTTCAGTGGCACCATCAAGGTTGAGAAGAGGAAGTTTATCCTCAATAGGAAGACTATCTCCATTTTTCAGGAGCAAGATCCTGCCTACATCAAGTGGGGTGAGGCTGGTGTTGAGCATGCTGCAGAGTCCATTGAGGTCTTCACAGCCCTAGAGAAGGCTGGGGCTCACTTGAAGAGTGGTGCCTAAAGAGTGATCATCTCTGCCTCTTCTACCAATGACCCAATGTTTGTGATGAGTGGGAACCAGGAGAAGAATGACAACTCCTTCAAGATTGTCAGCAAAGCCTACTAACCCATCAACTCCTTGACAACCCATGACCAAGATCATCCATAACAAGTTTGACATCGTGGAAAGAGTCATGGTCACATCCCCTGCCATCTCTGTTACCCAGAAGACCCAAGGACAGTCACTCTGGGAAACTCTGGTGCAATAGCCATGAGGCTGCACAGAACATCACCCCCACATCTACTTGTGTTACCAAAGCTGTGGACATGGTTATTGAAAAACTGAATGGGAAATCCACTGGCATGGCCTTCTCTGTAGCCACCTCCAATGAGTCTGTCATAGATCTCACCTGCCTTCTGGAGAAAGCTGCCAAGTATGATGACATAAAGAAGATGGTGAAACAGGCAGTTGATGGTCCCCTAAAGGGTGTTCTGGGCTATACTGTGGACCAGGTTGTCTCTTATGACTTCAGTAGTGACACCCACTCTCCTACCTTTGATGCTGGAGCTGGCATTTCCCTTAACAACAACTTTGTCAAGCTCATTTCCTGGTATGACAATGAATTTGGCTAGAGCAACAGTGTGGTGGACCTCATGGCCCACATGGTCTCCAAGGAGTAACACACCCCCTGGACCCCCAGCCCAACATAAGCAACAACACTAGAGGAAGAGAGGCCCTCAGCTGCTGGGGAGTCTTTGGCCCCAACTCAATCCCCCAACACACTGAGAATATTCCATTCAGACCCTCTGAAGGAGAAGGGGAGGAGCTTAGAAAGCCCAAGCTTGTCAGGTACCATCTATAAAGTACACTGTACCAAGCCAAAAAAAAAAAAGCAAAAGAATCTCACTTATTCCTACTTTTCTTATATATAATATGGAATTAATAATAATTTCTACCATTGTTGTGACGCTAATGTAAAATCTATATAAAACTTAGTAGAGTGTTTTTCTATTTAATATATTTATCAGTGTTCATAAATACCAGTGAATGTGTATATGTGGGCATATATATGTGTGTGTATATATATATAATTTTTTTCAAAGAAATGGTACACACACCATGAGGGCTGGCATAAACCATGTCCATGGAACTGGAGGCAGGTTGATGACCTTTGATGACTCACAGGGTTTTAGGGGCTACCAAATGCAAGATCTGTAGCCAGATCTACGTTCTTACATTCCAAGAACTGAAAGTAACAGGACTTGAAGATTATAGTACCCAACAAGAGATTGGGGCTTTGAGG
Source organism: Nesogale talazaci (assembly GCA_004026705.1). Taxonomy (NCBI): domain Eukaryota; kingdom Metazoa; phylum Chordata; class Mammalia; order Afrosoricida; family Tenrecidae; genus Nesogale; species Nesogale talazaci. The sequence goes on from PVJH01003484.1 coordinate 114,866, forward strand.
AACAGTCACTTATGTTCTAGAGTCCTCCCAAACTCCACTATCAACTGATTCTCATATGAGATAGCAACATAAGAGATGATTACATTTTCAAAGAGCACCTGTAAAATAGTTGCTAGTCTAATAGAATTACTATTAACTATCCCAATATTGTTGAGCTACCAGTCAAGCTGGTTGCAACCCATAAAAACCCTGTGTATTTTGGAATGAAACATGGCCTGGTATTATTGCATCCTCACAGTTTTCCTTATACTCGTGCTAACCCATCACACTGAAGGCCTTTATATTTTCCAATGTCATCCTAATTTACCAACCATGATGTTCATGCCCAAAGTAGGTAAAAGCAACAATAGACAATAACAGAGGACAAAATGAAAATACTGATTTAGGTGAAAATTTTAATTTTTAATTTAGTGCAGTGTTTCTCGACCTTTTACTAAGGTTTACCCTTCACAGAGGTTCCCCATGGTGTGCTGACCCGCTGACCATAATTCTATTTTTGTTGCTACCCCATAATTATAATTTTGCTCTTATTATGAATTGGGCAACCCCTGCGAAAGGTTCATGTGATCCCCAAATGGATAAAGACCCACAGGTTAAGAGTCACAGCTTTAAAGGATCAGATAAAACTGGAAAATTATTTAAGGGAGGGAAATGTTATGGTAGTTACATAATGTGGTGCCAATTTGATGATTAAGAGTGTAAGGGTGGAGTCCAGTTTGGAGTCTCTTCAATCTGAAGAGAGCCAATGAGGTCTCTATGTGGGCATGGGCTTCTCATGAGGATGCTGGCAACTACTGTATGTCCTCCTGGGATGCTGGAGACAATCACTGTCTAGGCTCATTCCCTAGAAGACATTCCTGTAGAGAAGACATATGGAGAAAGACTGATGGTAGTCAAGTTCTTGGAGCTGCAGGAACAATACAGAGACTACTGTCAATGCTGAGATGCTTATAATGCCACTGGTTCCCCACCCACTGAGGCTTCCCCCCCACTGGTCTGTGATATTCCTTCATTTGGTGGCATTACTTGTGTTTCATGAGTCTGAAGAGAACTTTATAGCTTGGTATTGGACATATGGGCTAATATGGGACTTATTGACTTGATGTGAATTGGATTGGGTTTCTTTCTCAATTCTTAAATGCTCTTGTACATAAAATTATTTGTTATGCACATATAAGTGTCTATGAATTTGTTTCTCTAGTTAACCGGGACTATCACAAATGTGTACAGAATGGAGGAGGTAATCTATTTTCAATAAGAAATCAATTTAAACACAAAAACTATAGAGAAATCATAGACTGTTGCAATGTATAACAAATTCCCATATATAAAAAGTGAAAATTGTGTTTCTACTCCCCATAGGAAACAGCAAGGACAAACAAATTTATAGCTGAAACAAAGGACCTCAACATTCCCCTAGTGCAGGCTGATTATGACAATTTTCTATTTTTTTATCAGAGCAATCAAGTTGACTAATTTAATCACAGAAAATACAGTTCTTACTCTTTAGAACATATAAAATCTGGGAATTTTGAAGGTATCATAGTATCAGATGACTTTCATGTCTCCAGGAATATGCATGCACTTTTGACAATCAAGGAAGTGAATTCTGATACAGAAACCCAGTACCCTCTTTTATCTCTGTTAGTCTTCAGCATTAAAGTATCTGATGCAAATGATGCAAGTATATGGGAAACAACCCAAGCAGAAATGTAAGAAGGAAGTTGTTGGATAAATCAACATTAAAAGGTGTTTAAGGATTTTATAAAATTAGCAAATTAACTTACTTTCTGACACACACATTCATAAAAGCAAACACATGTAATTTCCCGTTACATATAAACTACTGTGTAATTGCTTGTGTAACAATTCATGCCAGGATAGGTCCAAGGAGTTGGATATTGAAAATATCCCAAATGTTCAACACTTTAAAAACACTACTTTTCTTATTTTGCTCTAATTTCTATTGAGTATATTCCCTTAAGTCCCTGGGTTCTGTGATTCACTGAAACATCCCACAGAAACTCAGGAGACTTTGTGGGTGATTGGAAGGCAGACCAAATGCAGGGTCCAGAACCAGAAGCTAAAAATGTCTCAAAGCTACCAACCAGTCTTCTTGCTCCTACCAAAGTTCAGTGTGGACAAGATAGGTCCGGGTTTCCAGAAGAAGTAATAAATATGTGGAATTATATGGTGGCATTATTATATATCCAAGGAAAATAAAGAGCAAGATCAGGTGAAGACCTGGTTCTAGAGTGGATACTTAAATCCGCGATCAAGGAAACAGAGTAGCTGGTTTCAAGTCTGTTTCTCAAGGAGGATTCAAAAGATTTTATCCAGGAAGCAAAGATTGTGGACTGATTCTCAGCTCTTACTGATTCTTAGCTCTTAAAAAGAATGGGCATTAATCTCACCTTATTCCTACTTTTTAGTGGAGAATGGCCTCAAAATGAGCCAGGAGTTACTAGTATATAACATCCAGAATTATATCACGTAAGGCACTATGAACACAAAGGCCATATGAATGGACTATAACTCAACTACTACAACTAGATACCAAATACCATGACTTCTATCTTAACCCACATCAGAAAATAATTGTCTACATTCAAATTTGGGATGGCTATACTCTGCCATATAGCTAAAGCTTATAAAAACTGGTGTTTGTCTTTAAAATTAATTTAACCAAAGGACTCTTTTTTAAAATGAAGGTAGGAAATATCTATTTTCAAAGCACTTAATAATATAAGTGCAAGATATAGTACTACATAAAATAGTACAAATTTAACCCATTCTATTGAGTTGATGGAATTGTTGACATATAGAATCCTCTATCTATTTTTCATTTTCTTTCTCCTCACTCATTCTCTCCATCTCTTGCTTCTGGTTTTTAGAATTTCAAGAACTACAATATATGTATACAAACTCTAGAACATGAAAGCATACGCATATTGTCACTGTACTAAAGAATGATTACTATTGTTCTTCACTATGTTTTTTGTCCCGTTTGAAGAAAGTGCATGGAATACATGCCTTCAACTTGCTAACAACACAATATCACCCATGAGTGATTCCTCTGAGGCAGGTCAGACATGGCACAGCTTTCCAAATTTCTTTTCCCTATTCTGACACCAGTGATTCCTCTAACACTCGACTTCTCTTCTGGGCCTGATAATACATTGCAGTGGCTACACAGAACTCCGACATTATAGTCATGAGTATGTTAGTTTATTAAAGAAGCTAACATGTCGCCTAAAGTGAGGATGAAAAACCTTAAAGATATAATCCTTTTGTCTGCATGCCTCATCTTTCTTATGAGAGCAAGCCCAACTGTCTCTGATCATTGATCTGTATCTCGCCAAAGGAACTGTCACTGAGCAACTTTAACTCTGACAAATGTTCAAAGGGCAGCCCACTCTGCAAGTCATCCTACACTGGAAGGAACTCCTCTTTTCTCATTTCATAGACTGAGAAAGAAGTTGCTGTTTCATGTGATTGCTGCCACCGTAGCTGCTTATCCCCCATGCACAAGTGTCTATACATCATCTTTTAAAAGCATGGCTTCTTTTCCCACTTATAAAATGGAATCTGTCTTCCTGCTATAAAATGGTTGCCGATACATGTAAAAGTGGCAAAGCTGACCAATTCTCTCTTACAGTCCCCCAAACTTTATTTACATGCCACAACATCATTATTTGTTGGGCATTAAGAACTCTGGATAGAATATTCATAACAAATAATTTCATTTCCCTGGATTTTTCTCAATAAATGAATTCACAATAGATGAATTTCTCAATAAATGAATTAGTTTAACTTGTAGCAATGAACAATAAATATGAGATTGAGGTTTCCATCATACTTTGCCAGTAAATGCTTCAACATGGTTCTAATATTGTGATAATTTCAAAATTCTCTTCTAAAATTTAAAAGAGAATAGATAATTAGTGCATGTGGTTGGAATTATTTTATTATTTATTTTCTGATTTTTTAATTACCCTGACAAGTGCCTATGTGTTTATATTTTGGCTTCTGAAAATGAAGGTGTTCCCAGGAAAAGGAGTGGGAGGAATTATTTTCTGAAAGCACATATTGGAATTTATAGTATCTCACTCATCAGCCATTCTTATCTCTTTCCCTGTTTCTTTTGCTTTCATTCTATCCTTTCACCTGAGAAACATTAGTCTCCTCCATGATTTACCTTTAGTCTTTCAGATATTATCTGGATATAGCCCAGACCAGATCAACCTGCACCACCCACCATGGCTCACTGCCAGTGGACTGCCGACCTTAGCAACCCATGTGTGACTCACAGGTCTCTCCTGCTGTAGCCCATGACCCACAAGCTCCTCTTTGTAGCGTGATGAAGCCAAAGCCATCTGAGTTCTAAGACTTTGAAATGCTCAGCTTACTCCAGCCTCCACCCATCACTGAACAACTGTTTTTTTTGTTTGTTTTGTTTTGTTTTTTTGTGGACAGTTAGTGGGTCAGCCCAGATCTGATCAGCCCAACTTACATGACCCATGCCAATGGTCCCACCTGGGACTCCACCAGCCTTACCCCTCTATTAGCATCTCTGCTGCATTTTGAGGCTAGTGGCTTACCATGCCCAGCAAACAGAAACTAAGCAGACCACGCAGACAGTGCAGACAGTGCTCTACTGCATGCGCTCCCAGGCAGCCAAACTCATACCACAATGTTACTTGAGTCACCCACAGTTCTACCCATCCCTGTCCACCGTGCTGCATGCATTGCATGTATCAACCACCCCAGAAATCATCAGTTACTATAATAAAGCAAGAGGAAAAAACCACAGATTGAAGAGGATCATAACTTAGAAATGTATATAAAAGAAACAGACTTTTAACCATCATAGAAAGAAATCATCACCATGCTTCCTAGAGTCATTCATGATATGAGAGTCTCAATAAATAAGAAGCATGAAAAAATAAGATTGAGTCAAATCTCCAAAGCAAAATACAAGAATTAAGGAAAGAGACAAAAGAAGCAAGAGAATGGTAAAAAACCTTACCAACAGGCTTAAAGAGGTGGAGAATTGTATAAATGACCCTGAAATAGGCAGAATTCAACAAACATGAAACACAAATGAGACAATCAATAAGCTAAAAACAACCTGAACTTAATGGGCAGTGCAATGAAGGGGAACATTTTTCAAATAATTGGAATACAGGAGCAAAACATAATGAAAAAAAATCAACAGCCAAACCAGCAAGGGAATTCTGGGAAACAAACTTTCCCAACTTAATGAAGGAGAATCAAACAACCAACCAGGAAGCAGAGAGGACTCCATTTAGAATGAGCCTTAAGAAAAATGTAGGCATATAATTGTCAAATTATCTAATATGAGTAAAGGAGGAAATCAGGAGCAGCTAGAGGGAAAAAAATGCAGTCATGTATAGGGGTAATCAGATAAAATTATGCTTAGGTTTGTCAGAAGAAACCATGAAGAAGAAGCATGGAGCAGTATTTTCCAAAAGTAGAAGGAGTGTAATGCTAGCCTAAGTTTTCTTTACCCTTCAAAACTCTCCATCAAAATAGATGGGGAAATAAGGGTTTTCCCAGATCAGGAAAAAATTAAAGAGTAATTTAAAAAAAATAACAAAATACTACAAAAATTACTTTCCAACTTGCATAAAGTAGAAGGCCAACATCTTAGAGCACAGACATGAGACCATCATGAAGTGTTACACTGGCCAGAAACCAATGTACTGAAAATAATACCCATGACATCTTTGACTCCACAGTGAAAAGAAGGCATGAATGAATTCTCCACCACATGCACAATTCACAGCTAATGAGGGAAACAGGAAAACATCAAAAGGCATAAGAGGCACAGATGGAAGTAATTACTCTGAATATCAATAGTCTGAACTCACCCTTTAAAATACAAAGACTGGCAGAAAGGATAAGAAAACAGAACCCATCAAGCTATTGTCTGCATGACAACATCTAAAGCTCACAAACAAAAACAGGCTGGGAATCAACAGTTGGTGAAAGGTGCACCAAGCCAATGCCAATCTAAAACAAAATCAAAATTTGCAATGTGAATATCTGACAGAATTGATCTCAAGATGAAGGATTTACTCAAGTTAAGTATGGCTACTATATAATGCTAAGGAATCAGTAAAGAGCCAGGGAGTATGATAAACATGGAAGTGCCTATAAAGAGACCCTGTAAATAAAATCCTCCAAGAGATGAAAAAAAGAAATCATAGAATTGACATTGTAGGACATTTTAATATACTACACTCCATGAAAGATCAGCAGAAAGAAGCTCAAAATAGAGGCTAAAGAATTAAACTCTATAATTAGCCAACTTGGCCTGATAGACATATTCAGAGTCCTCCTCCAACAGCAAAATTTCTGCATTATTTTCAGGTGCGCATAATCTGCATTAGAAAATAGATCACATGTTGTGACACAAGGTCATGTTTGAGCAAATTCAAACAGCTAGATGTCACTCAGACTTCTGTCTCTGTCCAGTATACTATAGAGGGGAAAATAAACAAAATAAAAAACAAACAAGGAAACAAGGGCAAATGCTTGGAGGATGAAAAACGTATGTCTTCAAAATGAGTGGGTAGAGGCACAAATTAGAGATGAAATTAGAAATTTTCTAGAAACTAATGAGAATGAAAATACAACATACCAAAACCTATGGGATACAGTAAAGGCAGTTATCAGAGGATGCTTGATAATGATAAATATATGTAAAAAGTAAAAAGAGAGGCTCATGGGTGACACTCTCATCACAAAACCTTCAACAACTGCAATACAGGCAACATAATGATTCATCAAATAAAAAAAGAAAAGAAATTATAAAAATCAGGGCAGAGATTAATGAGTAGGAAAGTGAAAACACATTGGAGATATTTAACACAGTTAAAAACTGGTTCTTTGAAAGTATTAACAAAATTGGCAAACCATGGCAAGCCTAACAGCAGATAAGAAGGAGCAGAAGTCAACATCCAAGATGAGGGATCAAACAGGGAATATTATAATGGACCCTAATGAAATAAAAAGAAGCAACTAATTACACAACACTGTGAAGGACTGTACTCCAAAGACTACAATAACTTGGAAGATATGGACAAATACCTGGAAAAACAAACCCTTCCCAGATTATCTCATATAGATACCAAGAACTTGTAGGCTCAGAGTAAAAAAGAAATAGATAGGGTTATAAAAGAACTAATAACTAAAATGAGGCCCAGCCCAGATGGCTTCATAGGAGAATTCTACCAAGAGTTTGGGGAAAAGCTGACATGACACCAATTCTGCACAAGCTCTTGCAGAACATAGAAAAGGACGGTAAACACATTCTATGAAGCTAACATAACACTAGTACCAAAACTGGGCAAGTATTCCACAAGAATAGAGAACAACAAACTGATATCGCTAATGAGCATTGAGACAAAAATTGTTTAGAAAACCTTTGCCAATGGAATAAAAAAAGTATATAAAATAATAATCCATCATAAATAAGTGTGATTCATGATAGGGATGCAGGGATAGTTTGGCATCTGAAAATCTACTAAGGTCAATCATCACAGTGATAGGAAGAAGAACAAGAAACATATAAATTGATGCAAAAAAAAAAGCATTTGCCCACACCTATTACTAATTAAGACACTCAAGAAGATAGGATTGGTAGATAATTATTTCAATATTATTTAAGATATTTATGTTATGAAAGAACAGCCAGCATTGCAAACACTGAAGAAGAGACATATATATTTCTATTGAAAAAGACCAACCCAGAGGTACCTCTTTTATTCAACATCATACTAGAGGTCCTAGCTAACAATATAACACAATGGAATGATATCAAAGATAAGGGGAAATAAGTGAGATTATTGTAATTTGCAGATGAGATTGATTTTATATACTGCATACTGCAAAGGTTCCAGATTAGAAGTACTGAAACTAGGAGGAATATCGTAGAAAGGCAGGACGCAATATCAAAAAGGAGAAATCAATTGGATTACTACATACAAATGATGAGATTACAAAAAAGATATCAAGAAAATAATATACTTTACAGGAGTGAAGCATACAGTGAACTATCTAGGATTATACCTGAACCCCCCCCCCCCCAAAAAAAAAAACAGACCTGAATAAGGAGAGCTACAACATTTTCACAATAAAACAAAAGGGATCTCCCAAGTGTAAGAATATCCCATGTTCATGGATTGGACGACTTGATATTGTAAAAGCATCAATACTACCTAAGGTACTATATAAGTTCAATGCAATACTGATACAATTGCAAGCATACTTTTTAAAAAATGGGGAAAAAAACTGATTGCCAATTCTATGTGGAAAAGGAAGAAATCCAGAATTGGCAGTGAATTCCTCAAGAAGAAGAATAAAATGGATGGATTTGCCTTACTGGACTTTAAAACTTATTATAAGCCACAAATGTCACAATAGAGTGGAACTAGTAAAATGAAAGATATTCAGAAAAATGGAAAAGGTTGGAAAATCCAGAAATAGAATAAGCATCCTACAGATGGGAAGAAAATGCCTTGTTTATAGTGCTAGTGCTAGAAAAACTGGATATCAAACTGCAGAAGAATGAAACAAAAACATGACTTCATTCAACATAAAAAAATAAATTCATAGTACATCACAGACCATGGTACATCACAGACCAAAACTATCAAACTATCAGGATTATCAATGAAATAAAAATGGAACAAAGCTGAAAACCTAAGTGCAGGGAACATATGAGCTGTCAGAATTCAGGAAGGGTACACTCTCAGAAGAACATATAATAGATGGGTGGGACATACTAAAGATAAAACACTTGTGTAGCAAGAAAGTAATAAGAGAGTTCACAGACTGGGAAAATATATTTACTAATGACTCATCACATAAAGTGATTATTACTAAAATCTACAGAATCCTCCAAGGCTTTAAGATGAAAAAAAAATTACTGAATAGCCAACTGTGGAGGTTGGCAAAAGACATGAACAGAAGATTAACAGGAGAGGAGATGCAAACAGCCAATAAACATATGAGAACACATTCTATATCATTACCCATCTGGGAAATGCAAGTTAAAACAACTGTGAGATACCCCCAACACCTTCAAAGATTGCCCTAATTAAAACAAACAAACAAACAAACAACAATAACCAGAAAGAAACAAGTGTTGGAGGCAGTGTAATGAGATATGAACCCTTATTTGCTGCTGGTAGTCTTATAAATAGGTGTAGCCACTGTGGAAAACAATTTAATGATGCCTAAAACAGTTGGAAATTGAGATACCTTACATCCCTCAAATTCCACTACTGATAATATACCTAGAAGAATTAAGAAATAGACCACAATTAGCCATCTGTTCTCTAATGTTCATCATTACACAATTCACTACCACAAAAAGCTATAAATAGCCTACATTTCTATCCTAAAATGAGTGGATTTTTAAAAATCTGGTATATACACACTATGGAATACTACACAACCCTAAAAAATAGTGATGAAATGATGAAGCACTTCATCTCCTAGAAAGAGTTGGAGGATATTATGCTGAGTGCAGTTAGCCAAGTATTAAACATTGAATATGATATGAGCCCAATGAGGTAAGTCCAAAGAGCAGAATGAGCCTAAGAAAAAATGCACAAAACACACACTTTCTGGGCTGAGGAGCAGACACTCTAGCATGAGCCAGGCCAATCCTAATGATACATATGTCATCAAACAAACAAAAATAAATAAATTCAATTATATACAGATTGCATCTGTGATTGCAGACATATCTTCCACCCCTCTCATATGCCTTTAAGGCATACAAAGAGGTGGGGAAGATACTCTGCAATGGGGGATCAGGGTACTAATTTACCCAAGGGGAGGGTATTATTTATGTGTCCACAGGAAAGGTAGAAAGTGGGCAGACCTTATTCTGGAGTGTCAATCATTGAGAGTGGTGTTCCTATACGGAACAGCCCATTCCCAGATGACCACCAGGCTAGCCTCAGCTCAAGATGCTCTCTTCCTGGATGGCAGCACTATAGAGGACGACTCTGATGATACAGTTCAGAGGGAGAGACTGGTGTGATGTCACACATGGGGGCAAACCAAGAACAGAGTGCGACTAATCAGTGATGATAATTAAGCCTCAAAAACCCCAAGAAATCTGAATGTAGACTTCGGACTTTAGGGGAAGCACTTAGCACCTCACTGAATTGGTTGGGGATTACTGGAAATTCTAGTGGTGTACTGGGAAGGTGTAGAGTCACTAGACCACTCCGTCCCTGACCGCAGGAAGAGCAATAGGCGCCTTCAATGGGTGCCTATCAAGCATGCCTGCTAAGGACTAAAAGAGTATTAGTGCTGTTAGGTAAGTGGGTCCCAGGAGATGGAACTATGAATGAAAAGGGGATTGGGCTGAGGGATTATAATAGACCCTGTTTGCTCTTTAGTAGAGATATTGAACTTCCCTGAATCAGGACATCAATTATATGGGGAACTATTTATATGGTCTTTCACTTTTATTTTCATTTATTTATTTTTGGAGTCTATAAAAGATAGGCAAGACTAGTGACTCCATGGAGACAGCAATAGGATGGATGGTTGAGGTGGGGAAGTTATAAAGGGGGTAGGGATGAGAAGGGGAGGAGACACAGGAAGTTGAGTAATGAGTCACTAAAGACAGGTGCAGGGAAACAATAGGAGCTGCAAATCGACAATGAGGAAGGTATAGCATTCCTGGTAAGGTTAGATCAATCAAAAAGTATCTATGAGGAATTATTGAGAGGTGAGTGATGGGTAAGAATAGTAATGGGGCTGAAGGAAATAGGAAAGAAGAAGAAAGCAAATATTTTCATATACATAGGTATACATATAAATATGCAAATACATAGTTATATAAATATATATATATTTGTCTATATATACATATATGTAAATCTCATACGAAAACAGATGGATTTGGGCTCTACTAAAATCTCACCTAACTATAAGAATTGCTTGTTCTAATAATATGACACTGCATGATACTCATCTTCCCAACATATTTACTAAAGACAAAATGGTTGCATTGCAAATGTGGTGAAGAAATATGATGGTGCCTAGCTCTTAAAAATATAGGGTGTAGAGTTTCAATGAGTATAATCAAACAAGCTGTCATTGAACAAGGAAACAACAAAGTCCACATGGACTAAGCATACCAGCTTGTGTGATCATGAGGTGCAGACGGGAATATGCATCAGAAGTTAAAAACAAGCAATCAAGCAGATGTGAAGGAGCATGGACAAAGTGGAGAGACAAAACACACCTGAAAGACAGCTGAACAGTCCTTCATGAAGGGAGTAGGGGGATAAGAAGGTCAGGCTGTGGCATAGCACTGATGAAACTCATAACTCTCCTCTGATTCTTCAATATTTCCTTCCTTACTATTAAGGCTTATGTTTCACCTCATTAATACATACACTCAGATGTACAAGTAAGATCCTTCAATGTAGGAATGCCAGGATGAATAACCCAAAAGAAATAGTAATGGTTCCTTATAGATATGGAAAGACAAGGGGGTAAAAAAGGGGGACAAGAAACTGATAACGGTGTATGACTACAGAATCCACTTGGGAGCAAAAAACACAGTTGTAGGTGCAAAAATATACACATACAAAATAATAATACATTAATAATATAAAAAAAACAAGGGTTTCTGGAGGTAGGGTGGGGAAGGGAGTGTATAAAGGGAAGCTAATATCAAAAGTTCAGGAAGAAAGAAAATGTTTTGAAGCTGTAGTAGTAATTGCAAAATTATGCTTGCACTACTAGAATTATAGTATATTATTACATCTGTAAGAGCTCTCAATAATTGATGAATTAATAAAAATTAAGAATAAAATAAAAAATAGTGTCATATGCATTTTCAAAAATAGCATACTAAGATTTATTGTGATGCATAGTGCTGTCAGCAATAGCATATCATATCCCTATAAAAAGATGAGTTAATATGACTACTATTTAAATCTATCCACCAAAACTAAATCTAAAGATGAGGAAATTGAATATGAAACAGTATCTGAAATTGAAATTGATCAAGCATAACCTTAAGCTTTATTGATAATAATTGGTGATTTGCTCCTGCTATTGTTATGTGTTATCCAGTGGGTTCTTACCCATAGCTACCTGATGCAAAACACAGGTAGCACTGCCCTGTCCTGTGACATCCTCTGCATAGTTCCTATGCAGAACCCCATTGTTGGAGCCACTGCTTCTGTTCATCTCATTTAGGATCGTCTTCATTTACTCGGTCCTATGACTTTACCGAGCATCATGTCTTCTTTTGGCATTGGCCTCTCCTGACAACATGTCCAAAGTAATAAAAATGAAGTCACACTATTCTTACACCTACAGGCACTCTGGTTGTACTTCTAACAAGGTGGATTTCTTTGTCCTTTGAGCAACCCATGAAGCTTTCAATATTCTTCTGTGACACCACAATTCAAAATGCATTGCTTATGAGTCAGTCATCCTTATTAAATGATCAGCTTTCACATTCATATTAAGAAATGGAAAGTACTATGCGTTGAGTTAAGACATTGTGTTAGTCCTTGTTGACCAAGAAATGAATCCAGGGACATTCATATATACATTAGAAAGGGCTTTATATCAAAGAGCATTTGTATATTGAGAAAACATCCCAGCCAAGTCCAGATCAATTCCCTAAGTCCAATATTTGCCCATATGTCTGCTACTAGTCCAAAATTTCCTATTTAGATTCATACAGCATATGCAATGATGCTGAATGCAGGAAAATCACAGACCAGTGGATAAAAATTCCTGTGAACCAAATGGCAGTGGACACATCTCCAGTGTGTGGCTACATGTGGCTTGTCAGGGTGAAGACAAAGGCAGAGAAAGAGAGAGAGAGAGAGAGAGAGAGAGAGAGAGAGAGAGAGAGAGAGAGAGCCATCTCTAGGGAGGAAGAGATGAAGTCCTAGAATCCTCATGAGAAGGCCATTTCCACAAGAAGGCAGCACCAGACTGTGGTCTGATTGGCAGGCTAGACTCCACCCTTTCATTCTTTTGCCAAGTTGACATGATATTGTAACTACTATAGGCATACCTTTGTTCTCAAAGGTATGTTGCTTTTTGATACTTTACAGAGGCCTTGTGCAGCAGACATGCACAATGCAACAGCCCTTCTGATCTCCTGACTGCTGCTTTCATGATTATGGAGACACTCAAGACAAAACCCTTGACAACTTCAAACTTTTATTCATTTATCACAATGCTGCCTATTGATGCAGTTGTGAAGCTTCTGATCTTCTTTACATTGAATTGTTATCAATACGGGTGATTAGAATGGAGAATTGGAAACAGAGAAGATAAATTACTGTAAAATAAAAGTTGATCCTTGAAGTAATGTCAATTTGATGGAAAAATTTTGTAAGACTAATTACCTACACATATATTTTGGACACATAATTGGACAATCAATAATAATTATACAAGAGGAATATACACAAATACAGTATATACCTCTGTGAATGAGACATTGGAAGACCTCAATAGTACCAGTCTAAAGAAGATAATGTGCAAATTTATAGCAATCCAACAATTGCCTGTATGCAAGTTGAAGGTGAATATGAAGAAAATGCACAGTCTCACAAAAAACAAGTCATGGCCTTGAATATATTGGATCTGAATCTTGAGATCATCATAATAATAGATTTGACACATTGAACACTAATATCTAAACTTTCAAAAACAAGATATCAAACAGTTTCCAATATATTCTACTTGAAAAAAGTCACAAAAAATAGAAAAAAAGAAAAGAAACAAAGTGAATATCAGAAGATATTTGAAACTTTCTCTTTAGCAGAGGTTGGTTAAATCAAACAGAAAGAATGGTGACATCAAGAAGCTAAAAAGATTTCAGAGTCGCTTGAAATTAAAAATATATATATAATATAAAGTCAAGAGGAAAGAACACATTCAACAATTTTCAAGTGAAAGGAGAAGTAAAAAGTCTTGACTTTTAGTATAATGAGTCTATGAGCAATAATAATGATAATGGTTATGATACAGGGAGCACTGAAAGAATATGGAAGAAATATGCAGTTCAATGTACCAGGCAGAATTAATTATACTTAAGTGATCCCAGTAAGTAGCTTGAACAAGAACTTATGGAAATTAAGGTAGAATTCCCATGTGTACTGGCTGTTTTGAAGGGAAAAAAAGGCTCTACATATTGACCGAATTCCAACAAATGGAGACACTCACGTGCTGGAAGCATTCACATGTCCGTGCTAAAACATTTGAAAGACAGCTCAATATCCGCAAGTGAGCCAAATATAGAACAATCACGTGTTCATATGCAAGTTTTGGTTGAAGGAAACAAAAACTTCAAAAGTACATAAGAGCAAAATTATGACTTTAAGTATATTTTACCTGAACTCCCAAAACATCTCAATAACAGATTTGACACAGGGAACTCTAACAATAAAGGAAGACCTGATGAAGTATGGGTGGCATCAAGAACATTATGATGCTGGCGACATAGGTAAAAGTTCCCTTGATATAATTGATTTGTGGATTGCTATAATATTTGTATCCTCATTAATATTTTTTAAAGAAGTCAACCAATAAAAAAACAATATACATGAAGAATGTTGTTATAGATGTAGCTAAAAGAGAGGAAATAAAGAAAGCATCAAAGTGGATGTCAGAAGAAACTGATACTTTTTCTTGATGGTAGAGCAGATAAGGCAAATGGAAAAAAGGAAGAAGTCAAATTTGAAAAAAGTCAATTTAAAAAAAATTTCAAAATAAAATATTGAAATGTGCAATGACCTATAGTCAGAAAACCATTAAGAGAGAACATGCACATTATATTTTGAGCTAAAAGCACTGAAGAAAAAAATTATTTAAACTTCAAATTGAAATAATGAAAATATTTTGAATAAAATATTGAATTATGCAAGAAACATCAAAATATAATGGAAAGAATAAGAAGAATAACTACAATAGATAGAATTACTCAACATTCAACCATATTAAGGTTTAATATATGATCAAGAACAAACGGTATTGAAATAAATATCTAAGGTGCACTGGGATTATTAGACAAAAAAAGGCTCAGCAGTTGATGATGACATGATACTAATTTAAATGTTTCAACTAGCTTATGAACTACTACAAGCTCTTATTCATCTATGCAAACTTGGAAGACAGCTTGACCAACTGTACGGAAGTATTCATATACCCATACAAATTGTTATTTATATCTATTTCTGCAAAATGCTCAACTTATAGAACAATATCATCAATATTGCAATCAAGTAAATGTTTGCTGACTCTCATTGCATAATTGTTACCACAGTACATTGTCACTAAGCTGACAGAAGTTCTGACTGAATTCACAAGAGGACATGGAACAAAGGATATCCTTGCTCATCCAAGGATCTTGGCTGAAAGCAGATTGCCAGAAAAAATGTTTACTTTGTGTTTTATTGGCCATGCCAGGCATTGAAGTATGTGAACCACAACAAACTTTAGATAGCCTTGAGAAGAATGGGAATTCCAAAGCCCTTTGTTGTACTCATTGAAAACTTGTGAATGGTTCAAGAGGTAGTTGTGGGGACATAAGAGGATACTGTATGGTTTAAAATGAGGAAAAGTATGTATGTGTCAGGGTTGCCTCCTCTCACCCTACTTTTTAATCTGTACACTGAGCAAATTACATTGGGTAAATCTGCTGCCAAAAGCTTGGCCAAAGTGGAAGTACAGACGGAGGAACAAAGGTGGAGGAATAAAGTGTGCCTAACCCCCAAGCCATGGTATTTTCAATCATTTTCTTTATATATATGAAATATGGAGAATGAAAGCAGGAAATAAAAAAAATCATTCCTTTGCTCTATGGTGTGAGTTCGAAATATTTTAGCTAGCATAGACAGATAGTTGAATGAACTGGAACCCCTTCCTGCCTTGGAAGGAGTACAGCAATACTTTTCCTTTCTATTGAAGGTAGTGAAACTTCCTCTCACATACTTTGAACATGTTACCCAGAATGCTCATTTCTCTCGAAGAGGAGAGCATGTCTGATAAAGATGATGGTCAGTGATAAAGGGAGGCCAGAACCAGACAAATCACCATGATGGCTACAACAAAGTAACTCTGGGAAGGCTGACAAAAGTGGTGGTTTGCTCTGTTATGCAAAGAATAGTAGTATGTCAAAATCAAGTGAAATTTCATAATCATTATAATAATTTCTAGGTATAATTGTATTCAACTTAGTTGCTGAGATGTGTTATTTATGCAATTTTCATCCTGTTCTGTTTAGAAATCTAAAGCCATTCTTTCAAAGACCTGCTTCTGAGACTCCACAACCTTCTGATGACATTTAAAAAATCTAAATTGCTTAACATGGATTTTGTGACCTGAATTTGCCATTCTTTGTCAGCCTGCTCTCACCCCACTTCTCTTTCTACAAGGTAGCCAAATTAAGTGAAATTTACCATAAAGAATAAGTCCTGTCCTTTTCTTCCTCCAGTCAGCCACCCAAAGGTTTTCCAGACATGGAATTTTTTTTTCCTCCCCCTTGTAGTTCTGGCAACTTTGTGGATTGCATGATGGTGAATAGCAAGGTCAGCAGTTCAAAACTACCAAGTAAGCTGAAGGAGTAAGATGAGGCTTCCTACTCTCTTTAAAAGATGCAGTCTTGGAGACCCGCAGAGGGCAGTTCTACTTTGCTCTCAAGGGTCAATATGAATAAAAGTAACTTGATGGTTGTGAATTTGTTCTATGGTTTGTGTTAACTGCTACTAGTATCTCAGCTCTTTGCTTAATTAGAGAAGCATTTGTTGAGAATTGCTTCATCCTCTTCTTCTGCGTTAGCCTCTTATTTTGTCTTTGAATTATATTTTATATCAGAGGCAAGCTTTTCAAAAGTCTTTTTTTGGCATCAATCAGAAAGTAAATATGTTAACTTTGTGGATTCTACAGTTTCTGCTTTAGCAACTCAACTCTGCCTTTCTAACACAAAAGTGTCACATGCAAAAATGAACGATTTTATGATTGTGTGTCAGTCATTGTGGACAAATGTCCACAGGTGTAACTGACATTTAAAACACACAGTTCTTTGCTATGGGAACTTTTATTATCCATTATAGAATATTTAACAGTATCGTGGGCCTCTACTAACTGCCAGTTTCTTCAATAGTCTTTGACTTTGAGATCATTCACACGTATGTCAGTATATAATGTAATCCACACAGTTTTCAATGACTTGGGTTCAGAAGTAGACCACAGGGATGTCCTCTGAAATGCCCTGGGTAGATGAACACCAACATCTGGGTTAGTAGACAAGCATATTAAATTCAGTACCCAGAGACTCCAACTTTCCAGTCCCTCCAGCTTCATACTGTCCCTGAGTCCCCTCACACCCTAACCAAACGCCCTGTCATTGAGTTTATGTGAACTCTGAGGGACCCCACGAACCAAGGCAGAACTTCATCTAGGAGTTTCCAAGACTGTAACACTTTATGGTGGTTGGAAGCCTCATCTTTCTCCCATGGAGCAATTGAGAACTTTGAGCTGCTTAACTTGTAGTTAACAGCCCCATTCATAATCACTACACTACCAGGGATCCTTCCAATATGCCAACATTAGGATGTTAAGTGCCATCCAGCCATTTGTTATGTGATGTTATTCACAAAAGAACAGAACACCATATGGTCTTGGGTCATTCCATAATCTTTCCAATTCTCGAGCCCTTTGCTGCAGCCTCTATGTCTATCCATCTCATCAGGACTTTCTTTTTTCCAGCCTCTCTGTCTTACCAAGCAGGATATCCTTCTCTAGGGACTGGTCTCTCCTGGCAATATGGTCAATGAACGTAAGATGAAGACTTGCCATCCTTGCCTCTAGGGAGCACGCTGGCCTTTCTTCCTCCAAGACAGTTGAGCTTGTCCTTTTGTATTCAGTCCATAGTCTTCTCCAGCCCCACAATCCAAATGCATGGATTCTTCTCCCATCTTCTTTATTCAGTGCCCAACTCTCTCATATATATGGGGCAATGGAAAACTCCATTGACTGGGTCAGGAGCACCTTATTCCTCAAAGGAGCATTCTTGTTTTTCAGTGCTCTAAAGAGTGCAGCAGAGTTGTCTAACACAGCACATATTTTGATCCCTTGACTGCTACTTCCAGGAGCATTGAACCAAGTAAGAGAAAATCCTTTACAAGCTCAAACTTTCCTCGGTTTATCATAATGTTACCTCTGGGTCCCGTTGTGAGAATTTT
This sequence comes from Nesogale talazaci, assembly GCA_004026705.1. Lineage (NCBI taxonomy): Eukaryota > Metazoa > Chordata > Mammalia > Afrosoricida > Tenrecidae > Nesogale > Nesogale talazaci. The sequence goes on from PVJH01003484.1 coordinate 133,144, forward strand.
TATATTTTTGAAATTGAGTTGGAATCCAGACTGAAGGCTGTAATTCTTGGTAATCCTCAGCAAGGAATTTGATTCCTCTTCACTTTCAGAAAGCAAGGTGTGCCATCTGTCCATTGCAAGTTATTAATAATCTTTCTTCTAACCCTGATGCCACACTGTTCTTCATAGAAACCAGCAGGTCTGATTGTTTGCTCAGCGTGAATGAGTATTGTTACAAGTCTGATGCACATCTTTCTTGATTTTAAACCATGCAACATTCCTTGTTCTGTTTGTACAAATGCTTCGGTACCAGTTCATCATCAGCATAATGAAGTATTTTGGATTTCCTAGTCTTCTCATGATTGGCCATAGTTGATTATGGTCCACACAGCCAAATGTCTTGGTATAGTCAATAAAACACAAGTAAACATCTTTCTAAGATGCTCTGGAAATTTCCAATGCTTCTAAGTGCTCAGAATTGCACTTGATTGAGATACAGTAAAATAAAACTTTTAATAAGCAAAATGCTTCTTTCAAGATATATGAGAAGGTACTAAAACTAATTTTGTCAAAGCTATGTATTTACTATATTTTAAGAACACCTTATCACCTTTCAAGCACTATTACACTTAATACATTTGTCAATTTTGCAATGCATATTTTGGAAGCACTTTTCAAACTCATCTGTTTAGGTGTCTAACAGGACCTTTCCCATTGTTTCATCACCTCTTCTATGTCTTCAAATTGCTGTTCTTTCAAGTCCCTCTGTATTCAAAGAACAAAAGAGTCAGACAGCATGAGATGAGATGAGTGTGGTGAATGGGGCAAAAGAAGCATGTGGTTTTTGGCGGAAACTGTTACACTGAGCAAATGAATGCATAAGCAGGAGCATTGTTGTGCTGGCAACATCAGTCCTGTGTTTGCAACAAATCAGGTCTTTTTAATCACACACTCTTGGGCAATCTCTTCAGAACCTCTAACCTCTCGATTAACAGACTGACCTGGTGTAACGAACTCCAAAGGCACTTGTGTTAGTCCGGGCAGACTAGAGAAACAAATTCACAGACACACATATGGATATAAGTGTACAGTTTATATACAAAAGGAATGGAACATTGAGAAAGTATCCCAACCCAGTCCATTTCAAAGTCATAAGCCTGATATTAGCTCATATGCCCTATACAAGTCTATAAAGTCTCCTTCCAACTCACAAAGTCACAGGTCAGTGGGTTCAGAATCCTGACACTGGCAGGGGTCTCTCCATGGTTCCTCACTTCCAGGGCTCAGGGTCCATCAACAGCATCCACTGGTGGTAGAAACAACTCAATGGTGGCAGGGGTCATCACATGGCTTCTCTAGTGTCAGAGGTCTGGTTCCATCAGAGTAAAGCCATGTGGCTTTTCCTCCGGCTCCTCTGGCTCCTCCAGCTCCTGGGGCACTGTCATCTTGTCTTGTCCATAGTTCGTCATCTCAGAGACTGACACGCAACAATTGGGGAGAAGCCCTCTCATCTCCATGAGGGAAATATAGCGAGATTTCCCAGAAGTCTCAGGAGAAAGCCATGCCCACACAGAGGCCTCATTGGCTACTCAATGGCTATCTGGAGATTAACAGACTAGACTCCACCCTTACATCTCAATTGTGAAATTGACATCAAATACTTGACTGCCACAGCACAATACTCCTCACATTCAAAAAGCAAATTAGCATCATTTGGGGGGGACCCACTCGTGACTGCTTCATATTTGCTATTTGGCACTAGCTGTACTTATTATTACTTACATGTTTATGTATATTGATATATGGGAGCCATTGTGATTTACCAATGTGTGATTACTCCTTATAACAATATTAAAAAAGTGCTACATAGATATTTCCCATAGCATTTGATGGATGACTGAATGAGGACACTGGTCTTAGTTTCAGTAGAGTGGAATGATCAAAGGTTAAAATTGTAAGCGCTAAATGAAGCAAAACTTAAGGAATTTAGGTACTCAAAGTAAACCAACTGTTCATGGAGACTAGATGCTAAAAAAAAAAAAAAGCAAAGAAGAACAAAAGCAAAACCTGAACATATCACCAGAATGTGTAGCTGTTCAAGAAAACAAATCTCTCTTTATGGATATAAAAGTTTTGAGTCAGGGGAGAAGTATTCTATAAGTAAATAAATAAGTAAAACACAATGAAGAACAAACCATGCAATACATTGGTGGTTGAAGGGAGTGGTGTGGAAATTCATAAAGAGAATAAGAATCCATTGTCAAGAGAAGGGCTTCTGAGAGACAGAGAAAAGTGTCTACACTTTTACAATAAGTTTCAGACTCTGTTTTCTGTTCAAAATTCTAAGAGTCTATTGACTATGAAAAGACAAAATTGCCTTCAGGCTAGAGAGGCCTATTAACACCCCCATCAGGGCAGTTTTCAGCTCACTAGGCAAGCTAGAGCGAGAGAAGAAATCTGTGTCTGGAGAGGAATGCATTTATCATAGTTAGGACCCGCAGGCCAAGAACTTTTTATTGAGAAGCTTCTCAGAAGGAGCCAGGGTCACCTTATATGCTTGGGAGTACTGAGGAACTGGTGTGTCTCAGGCTAGGATTGCCTTGAGCCTACGTGCTGTGTGTACCACAGACTTGCATGCCTGTTCCATGATTTCATCATCCTATGTAAATACATCACATTTTGCTCTCCTTTGAATAAATATACTACCTGAAAAGAAGACCTGCTCCAAAAGAATCCATTTGCATAGCTTCATTGGGGCATGTTTTAAATTTTAGATCGAAAGGACGATCTGTGGCTACTGAAATTAAATTCATCAGTAAAGGATCAGGTGCAAATACAAATGTCTAAGAATACTGGTTAGCTACAAATCTTTCCCAGTCTCTTCTATTGTCATATGTTCTCTGCATTCATTCTGATCATTATAGTACATGCCAGCATATTTCTTTGTTTTCTTTGTCTTTCCAAGTATTTCAGGATGATGCAAAGTATAAAGAAAATCTGTTGTTATGAGAAACATCAGAAAATAAACAAAAGATAAGTAAAACAAATGACAAGGTGAGATAGTGATTCTGTTTTTTAAGGGCTCTCAAGCTTCCAAATTGAAGTTACTTTTGTTTTAACAATAGAGCTTATATGATGGTTCTACACATTGCTATATTTAATACATATTTCTACCTCCCACTCTTAACCATATTTCAGCTGATTTATTACATTTCTGACAAATTATATTCCATATCTGCAAAACCAGAAGAATCATACCTAGCCCCTTGGTGCCTATATTGGCTGTACACACTATTTGACTCAGGACACAGATCAAGCATTTAATTGTTTTACAGTATCCACCGTGGCTCTCTTTTTCCTGTGAAACTTTAATGGAATTATGTGTATACTCCTCTGCTCAAGTGATACGGCAAAGACTTTCCAAAGGAAAATATAACTGTTAGAGCCACTATACTTTTCAAGTTATTACTGAAACACTGCCTGCCCTTCCTGGCTGATAGACATATTGATCTGAAAGTAGGCTGTTAAAGTAATACTCTCTCAACATGTATCAATATGTTGAGAATTAGATGATCGATCAACTATTAGAGATTATCTCAAGACATTTGTGCTATGTTTTCATAATTAAATGGATTTTATAGTTACCCAGGGGTCTCAATACGGCTCTTGAGTTAGTATCTTATGATCAAGAGTAGTAGTTCAATCCTGTCTTCTGTTCAGCAACAGAAAGTTGAGGATCTCTGATCCTCCAAAGATCTACTGTCTCTGTAGGTAACCTGTGTAGTTGGATTTTTCTCTGTATTATCTTAGAGGAGGAAAGGATAGAGTTGGATGCTAAGTCAGGAGGCTTTGTTTGGAGATAGTATCCTTTGCTAAAGAATTTAATTTTGCTCTACAAGAAACATTTGAAAACAAAATGTAAATAGCATTTATTATGTATTATTACCTATACCTTATGAGAGATAGATGAGACTTTTTAATACTCATAAAGTGTTACATTTTCAGAAAAGACTCCACCATACAGGGTAGCTATGTATTGACATCTATTCCACGGCAGTGAGTACATGACATCTCATATGGTAGTGTAAGAGAGATATGTTATAAATAGAAAAAAGGAGATAATTAAAAATATATGTTTAAGGAGGAAAATAAAAATCCATAGATTTGGTTACTTATTGAAATGAAAGCAATAATTTAAACACACACACTCAAAACTAAAGACAAATAATCATGAAAGAAATAAAATGGACAAATGTGTTGAGTTTCAGAGATTAATTAAATTAAAACTCCTGGCAGGAATAAAATCAGTTGATTAATAGTAAATTCTTCTAGGAGTTTGGGTGGGGACTCAAAAAAGGAATTAAATTATGGATTTTTTCACACAGTGCTAGATTCGCAACATCTAACAGTTAATTTAAGAGAGAGCTTTGCTGATGAAAGAGAACTGAGAAATATGAGTGAAGGAGAGATTAAAGTACTATGGGCATGAAGATTGTCCTGTGAAATTGATTGTACTCAATTTAATATTCAACTATATATTTTTAAGAAATTTTAACTGACCAAAGAACCAGTACCTCATCAAATAGACTGCAGCAATGTAAACCTAAATATAACCCTTTGTCTTCCAACATTTCATAAGCAGGGAAGAAGTTCAGAAAGGGGTTCAGCTTTTAATGATCATATATTATCATAGGATTTTTTCAGGTCTACGACATAATAGGTAAGATAGGGTTTCATCAGAGGCAAAAGGTCAAAAATATGTCTGGATTATAGAAACTCTTTTGAAATATGCACAATGCCCCCAGTTCTATCAGACATTTATTATATTTTCACTCATAACGACTAGAGTTCTAGGACTTCAGGTCACCATCCTCCCACCTTGGAACACATTAAATTAGGACATGGTGGCTGCTGTAAGACAATTTGCATGAAAAGGTGCAAAAACTGTTATGCCCAGTAACATTAAAATAAACGTACTACGCGATTGTATAAAAAGGAATTACACAAAAGGAAAGGAGAATCAGCATTATCAACATCAGCTCTCCAAGACCTATGGTCATGAGGCTAAGGTCAGCCCTGATGCCCGCCTTCAATCTTCCTTACCGATTCTGACAACCGAGGCCCCTCCCACGTCATGCTCTACCACACGGATGACTTCCTTCCTTCCTTGCAATGGCCGCACAGGCCTCACAGCAGATTGGCATGCTGGCGGGGTTTGTTAGGGAAGTTATGGTTTGTGTTGTTAGGGGCCATTTTGTCACTTCCAGCCCACAGCAATTCTGGGCATAACAGAACCTCACAGCGCCCCGGCTTACACCATCCTTAAAAATGTTCCAGTACCAGAGCACGTAGTGACAGCCACACCGTCTCACGGAGGGCTGTCTTTTCTTTCACTGTCTCATCACGTTACTAAGAAGGAGGTCTTTTTCCAGTGCCTGGTCAATCCTGGCACTACATCAAACTTATGTAAGAAAGAGTCTGGTCTTCCAGGCTTCTAAGGAGTATCATGACTATCCTCATGTTCTGCTATTCTATATTTTGAGCCAAGATCCCTTTGACATCAACAATCATATCCCACATTCCATGTCCTCTTGTGCTTCTGGCCTGAACATCTGGGGGTTCCCTGTCAATGTATTGCTCTAATCATTGTGGGGTGCGCCTCCCCCCAGTTTTACTCGTGTGATTGTTTTCTAAAGTTTGAGCACTCTACTGGATCACTTTTCTTTTGAATGAGCAAAAATAGGGATTAGGGGAGGTAAATGTTTACAAATCAGGTGAGAAATGCTCGAGAGACAGTTAGTTGTTAGGTCAGGATCTTTCTCTGCTGCACCTGCAGACACACTTCTCTCTGGCCTGCCCTCTTTCCTGTTTGGGCAATGCTTTGAAGTTCTGTCAGAGCTCTTAATCAACACTTGATGAACAAACCATTCTGTGATAGGCCTAAGTCTAAAAGAACTCAACTAAAGATCTGTGGACAGAATATCCAACTCCTCCCATTAAGAACTAAAGGTACTCCACAAGCCAGCTTTCTGCCTCAAAGTACGCAGCTTATTTGATCTTGGGCTAGCAAGGCCATTGCTCTCACTCACTCTCTAGTTCCTGGTTCTGCTCCTGTGATTCCTGCATGCCTCTTTTCTCTTCAGAGATGCTTCCAGGATCAAGAAGGTTCAATGGACAGGGATTCTGGTATCCAAAGGCATAATTCAGTCCCAGAGTCTTCTCTTTTACTGTTACTATGAGTCCCTCCTCCTGCTTTTTTTTAAATAGTAGCTTTATTATTTTTTTTCACTTTTAAGTTGTGTAATCGCTTATAAGCCACTTATAACCAGGATGTTTCCACCCCCCAAAAAAATTGATTTCCCCCTCCTACATTTCTCCCAAACACAGCTCAAAACATTTCCACCTGGATCACACTCTGGTTTTATTCCCCAAGATGGGTACTTTTGTCACATCTCTGATGCTGATGAACACAAGATTTGCTGCTTCACCAAAACATGGTGTTTTTTAATCTACCCTTTGTGACAACTCAGTGCGTCATTGGCACAAAGCCCCACAAGTGCTTTCACAAGGGCTCCTCCCTTTCTGCTTCTAAACTGGCTAATCTTACCTCTAGTAGGATAGCAGTCACAACTCACACTATTAACAAACACACAGAGCTACATCCTAAAATCTAACCAGTCTTTTACCCTAGTTTCTTACTCAGACCCATCACTAAAAAGGAGGTCTTTCAATGGGAGTGACAAAGAAGACTATGGCCAGAATAGTCATATTAATAATTAATTGCACTGGACAAGTGATGCAAGTTTTTTTTTCTCTTTGTAACAGTAGCTGACCTTGGTATTAATTACTTTAATGACTTTTTAGTCATTTGAACTGAAAAACGGATACAGGAAGCTGATTAATAGAGCAAAACAAAGAGATGTAAGTTAAGAGATTTGCAAATATACCTAAGCTGTGCATTGCTGCTGCTGTTGATAATATCCTATAGGACACAAAATTAATTTTTGTTGCATGTGATCCAATGGAGATTACCCTCCAGAGAAGCAGCTGCCTGGATTGTAAAATTATATAAAACAGTAGAGAGTTGATTGATGACCTCCAGTTTCTATTCTATATGTATGTAGTTTGGAAATCCTCAAAAGACAAGGAAAGATGAAAGTCAACAATTCTGCTTAAATTCATCAGAGCGAAAAACTGTCTCAAAAATAAAGAGAAGCTTATTGCTTACCAGGAGCAAAAAACCTAAAGCAGAGAATAGCCACACTCGCTACTAGTATCAACACAGTATTGAATAAGAATGCTTAAAGGGTGGCTGACAGCTAGAGACAGAAAATTCAAGGGATCAAATGTCTTAGAAGCCCCCCTTTGTAGTGAAAGTGCTGAAACACTTTTCCCTTTCACCTTCAGAAACCCCAACAGGTTTTTGATGTGAAGTTCAGAGAGTAGTTTCAATGTATTTGAAGGAAAGGGCCAGGAAATGTAAGCCTTTTGAAATAATGCTTTCTTGTTCTTGACAACAAGCTTCACTCAAGAAAACCTGCTTTATGAAAGAGTAGCCAGCATGAGTTGTATTACAGTCTAATTAACTTGAATGATGAAGAGTACTCAGTTGTACTTGAATGGACCATGTACACAACTGAGGGGAATTGCTAGCCTCTTGTAGCATTCTCTTCTCTGCCTAGATCCTCTGAACTTGATGTTGCACCAAAGAAATGGTAAAAAAAAAAAAAAAGAAAACTAGAAAGTGAAATGAACCTATAAAGACCACTGACCAAAAAGAGAGGTTTGCCAAAAGGCAAAAATATAGTCATGTGATTATAGAATATTCATCTTCCCATATTACATGATCACAGCAGAATTAAGAGATCGTAACAACTGAAATGACCTTTGTTCATTGTCATCAACCTCATGTCCTTCTGTCAACATAAAATTGTAAGACATGCTAAAAAACAACCCAACAAACAAAACTTTTTGGAATAGGAAGGGGAAATATCAGAAACACATTCATCTATAGTACTATTAAAACTATCTAATCAAAAGTTTTAAAATACATATGATTAATATATAAAGAGTGATAATGCAAAAATATAGGTAATATCTGGGATAAAGTTTATTATGCCCACCAGCCTATATGATCACAAGGTGCCGAGGGGATCAACTCTCATATATCAAAGAATGAAAAATCATATCACAGTGTTCTCACCTTCCTAATATGATCACTGAAAACAAATGGGTGCATAAGCAAATATGGTGAAGAAAGTTAATGGTGTCATCTATCAAAAGATATAGTTTCTGGAGTCTTAAAGATCTGAAGGTAAACAGCAGCCAACTAGCTCAGAAACAACAAAATGGAAGAAGTAGACTAGCCTGTGTTATCATAAGGCATCAAA